>CAEGAE010014577.1:0-29961 GCA_903067095.1 Girardinus metallicus | reverse complement strand
AGAACATGCAAACTCCGTGCAGAAAGACCCCGGGCCGGGAATCGAACCCAGAACCTTCTTGCTGCAAGGCAACAGCTCTACCAACTGCGCCACTGTGCAGCCCAGAACAGAACATGAGATTCTAAAAACCTCCAGGAACCTTTAAGTTCAAGATTTTACTTGACGGCTGCCAGGACACTTGCATCGACCTTCCACAAAACAGCAGCAGCTCTTTCACCCTAGTGTCAGCTGCCGGAAGAGAACACCGGAAGTGCCGTCTCACCTGTGGTTTGTGGCACCAAGACATGGGCAGGAGGCTGGTTAAGTCCAAAGCTACAAAGCGCCACAGAATGGACTCGTTTGCCCATCTCTTCCCAGAGACAATAAAATGGACTGAACCGTTTTTGTGTTGTGACAGAGCACAACTATCGAGTTTCCGGTCTCTAACAATGTTTAGGTTGGTGGTTTGTGTCAAGGGAACATCTAAGTCGAGGTAAAATTAAGCAACAATGTGTTCTCAGCTCTTCGTATGAACAAAGGCTTACCTGCGGTGGGCTCATAGGTTTCTATCACCATGTCCCCCACGGCTCTGCTGCCCATATGCTGGTGCAGGATGGCTGCTCTCTCCAGCTCACTCTTCCCACTCAGGGCATGTTTGGCTAAACCGAGACTTTTTTCCCGGAGCTCCTCCTCGGACATGCCTTCAACTAGAGGTGAAACAAACGGCATCATCTCGGCACAAAAAGCCTAAACATTAGACCAGCACTACACCCAGGCTAAGCTAAGCAGCGGGCAGAGCTGCTTTGACTGTCACTGCTGGTTTATTTCAGCACTAACTTTCAAAACAGAAGCTCGGAAATGCTCACTCACCAGCAGAGTATTGAAAACCTCGTGGAAAAGGAGACTGGTCGGCTATTTCCAGACGGATAACAACCAGCGAAACACTCATGTGTTAAACGGGAAAGAAACTAAACAAAAACAAAAACAAACAGCTGACAGCTGAGCTAGCTCCACAAGGCTAGCTGGATGACTAGCAGTTCACTTTGCGCCCCCAAAACTATCAGCTTAGAGCCAAAAAAAAAAATAGATCGAATATTATTTTTAGTTGAGCCAAGCAATATATTAAGTTCCCTGCTTTTAAATGTAAACAGATTAGTGTTATGATGTTCAACTACCTAAACTTCAGCTACGTGGTCTAATGCTAGAGGGATCCAATTCTTCCTCTACACCACAAAGAGCTACGGAATGATTTGGTGCCCCCTACCGGTAAGGATGCGTAATTATAAGATACTCAACTCAAACTCGCGAAAAAAAGAAAACAATACTCCTAGAAAGTTGCAGCGGGGAGGGGAGATTGGAAAGACAAAAAAGAAAACAAAATTCAAACCCTGAGGTTTAAAAATGATGAAGAATCTTCCAAATCTCAGATATTTGTCTGACAAATTAAATATCTAAGAAAAAAGTTTAGTAATTTTTCACAACAGACTCAACTCAAGTTTTTAAGAGCTACGTAAAAATGATTGAAAATCATGTAAGTTATTTAACAGCATCCTGCAAAAGTATTCACACCCCTTGAATCTTTTCATTTCTATCAAGTTTGATAGAAATCGTCACACCCACAGAACTCAGTGGACTTTATGTACCAGACCAACAATGGAGAACAAAATTCTAAAATAGAAATTTTTTGGGCGGTTTTACAATTTTCTTGCATATAAAATCTGTTACACAATCCTACAATACTAAACATGCAGTACATTGGAATAGTATACATCAAAGCATGTTTTTGATGGAACAGCCCAGCTAAAGTCAGGAAATAAAATAAATTCAGAATCTGTGGCAAAACCAGAAAAATGTTCAGGCCCTCATGATCCAATTTGACTGACATTCTAATAGGTTGCAAAGAATGTGTTTGCTTTGTCTGGCACATCAAATTGTCAGCTTCCTAAAATGATGGCGTAAATCATCTTTTGCCAAAAAGAAAAAAAAAAAAAAAAAGAAAAAATAAAGAAAAAGAAAAAAAAAATCACTTGGCAAAAACTGAAAAATGACTTGGGCCATTATTTTAAGAAGGTGACAATATCATACATTGAATGTAACAGAAAATGTGAAAAAGTTCATACGATGTGAATAGGAAATGCATCTAGTTTTTTTTTCTGTTGTAGTGAAGAGACAACATTACGCATAAAATGTCACATTTACCCTTTTTATTTAAAAAAAAAAAAAAAAAAAAAGCATTGACATTCCAGTGTTTGTGTTTTTCCATTTTATAACAAAAGGGGGCGAAGAGACGACACTAGATTGTCAAACCCTTATTGTGAGCACATGTAAGATCACCAACATCTTTTCTGCAGCCACAAACCCAGACCAAAAGTGAAATAAAAAAAAATAGGAAAAAAAAAAAAAAAGGGCTCGACTTTTAAAAACAACACATGATATTAATTATCGGATCTGAAAAAAAGGAGGAAATAGGAAGGCGTTATTAGGGATAAAGTTTACTATATGTTCATATTTCAATGCCAAAGTCAAAAACCCCAACAAGGGGTTCAACAGTCATCAGTGCTCCCCGAAGTGAGGCAGTTATAAAAAAAGAAAAAAAGCATGGCAAGATTCAGTTTATTTTTTCTTTAGGTGGGTGTCAAAAGCAGGGAGGGACAAATGATCCCTTTCTACTTTAGCTGCTTAAAAAACAAAAAACAAACACAAAGTCCTTCGAAAAGGCTGCGCTCAGATTTTATTTACACTTAGGTCCAATGTTCTATTGGTTGGAGACCCGTCCCAGAGCAGAATGATCGCAACACACACACACACACACCCCCACACACACTCACACTCAAGCGTCTGGCAAATGGGCGTTTCTAAGTGTGTCACTACATACAACGGTATCCGTCGGTTGCATAGAGACGGATTCTTCTCACTAGAGCAGCGCGTGTTCCTGGTAAACATTCAAGTTCGGATCATCGCTTGAAATGATCCTTAAATAATGGGAATCAGTCGAGTTTTAAACCGGATCAACAGACTTGTTCACAAGCACCACTTCTGTAAAAGAAAGAAAAAAAAAAAAAAAAGGAAAAAATGATCTCGTCTCTTTGTAATACTGTAACTACAGGTGGTTCAAAGCAACACGCGACATACAGGAAAAAGACAACCGCAGCAAAAGAAGACAAAACGACTCTGAAATGGAGGAGGGGGATCTGTCAGTCTGAATGGCTCCCTGCTCGGCTGCCGCCAAAAAAAAAAAAAAAGAAAAAAAAAAAAGAAGTTAAATTTATCAGGAAAAATAGAAGCAGCAGGGGAAAAAAAATAAAAAAATACAACAAAGCAGCACGTCGACGGATCCTTCCTCCCTCGGAGCTGAAGTTGTGCGTCAGGCCGCGATTGTTCTCGACGTCACCGGAAAACAGGAAACTCGGCAACAGGCGGGATAGTGGTTCGTTGTGTCTTAGACTCTCGATCAGTCGAGGATTTATGGTTTATATTATGTACAATAATTTATTAGATTCTAAAACTGTATATTTATTTTTTCTTCTTCCTAATGCAAGATAATTCTTTAAAAGAGAGTGCACCTTTTTTTTTTTGTTTTGTTTTGAATTTCGCTGATGCTGCATCAGTTCATGAGTTTTTTTGTTTACTTACAGGCTTTATGTGCTATTAGAGTTGGAAGTGATCTGGGAGGAGGAAAACTAAGAGCTCCAGACAGAAAGTAGTGGGGATGGATCGGAACCGGACAGTGTGCCCAGGCTTTCTGATCAACTTGCAGGGCAGAGCTGGTGGGTGATGGAATGAGGGGCGTACAGTCATCTTCAGTCCGGGGTGTGTCGTCGTTTTTCTTCTATTTTTTCTTCAAATTTTAAGGTTCTTTATAGTTTCGGCTCTCTTTTTGAGTAGATCTCCCACCTCCTGTAGCGAGCGCAGGTAACTGCTCTGCACTTTGTCCATAGCAGCCTTCGTAAATGACGCCTCCTCCTGAAACACAGAAACATCAGCTGCTTTTTTCCCTCCTTTCAAAAGCATTTAGATTTTAAACTCTTTACAATTTACATATCCGACAACTCATTTCATGGTATTTTACGCAATACAGTGGCCCAAAAGGGAAATTAAATGTTATCCTAATACAAATCAGCCAAAAAAAAAAAATCTGTGTGAATGATGATCTTCGGTAGCAGTCAGTCTTCTGGCGAATCTGAAAAAGCCTCTGACTAAAGACTATTGCAATCCACCTCATTTGATTTCGTTGTTCTTCTTTAACTTTCTGCCATGCTGCTTGGTTAAAAACCCAGGAAGAGAGACGACTGAGATATCATTTTTGGGATGCTAATCAGCTGCTCTTGGTTGGAAAAAAACAAACAAACAAAAAAAAAACACCTTGTTGACACAGTTACACATCATGAAATTGTTGTCCCACTAACTCAAATGTAAGACTTTTTAAGACCACCATGAATGGAATTTAAGACGTATTGCACCACAAAAATGTATGAACTTCGTCCATCCTACTGGCGATACATTTGCATTTATCCATGCTAGATGCAAAAAAGCTAGCTAGCTAATAAGGTATGCTAGCAACACACTTTTGCCTGACAAAAAAAAAAACCAAAAACAAAAAACAATATACAAGATTAAATAGTGCTGCCATGACAAAATATAAGATATGGGATTAACGTATTACAGGAAAACTTACTTTTTAAAAATGAATAATAGGCATTTCAAGGCCTTAATTTTATATACATGAATTTATTACTTTTTTAAGGATGCAGACACTGTGTGAATGCATATTTGATAGCTGAACTATTAAAGTAGGCAATTCTAAGCACGGTCCACTGTCTCTTTTTCCTACATTTTAATCGTTTTATTATCCTTTATAATGCATGCAACATATTTTAAAGTCAGAAACCACCCTTTTGGTTGAATGAAAATATTTTGAAATCTATATAGAAGTTTTTTTATTTTATTTTGCCAACATTAAAGGACATAAATCAGTGAATATATGGCAGCGCCAAAGAGATTTCCTTATTTTGGGTGACTGTCAGACACACCCACCAGGTCACATATGCATGTGTGATTAGCAAAAGTCACCTCACTGATGCCAACAGAGTGACTTGGTTGCTATATTTAGCATCTTTTTACACACACACAAAAAATAAATAAATAAATAAAAAATAAAATGGTATCGTATTGGCCAGAAAGCCACAAGCGGTGCATCGTTAAAAGAAAATCTTTGAAAAACATGCAACAAGCTGGTCAACAATTACATTAATGTTTCAAATGCTGTCACACCAACAATGAACTTTCCATTTACCATTTTATTGAGTAGAAATACTTCTTGCACCTACCCTTGAGCATCCTTCCAAGGTTAAACTGGCCAGTTTTAGGGCAGTGATGCCAGACTCTTGCCCCCTGATGTGCTCCACTGCCTGGGTAAGTAAGTCCTGCAAGTTCCCAGTCAGCTCCTGGAATCCACACACCACCAACGGCTGCAACACAGGACGACGACATGAGACACACACAGAGGTGAATAGGAGGAGTGTGTGTGTGTGTGTGCGTGTACCATTGCGGTATTGGCGTCCTTTTTCTTCTTTTTCTTCTTCTGTAAACTTGTCTTCAGTGGTCGCAGGATCTTGGCACAGTAGCTAGCACTCCACAACACTATGCTCACTGTCTGCAGAACAAACCCGACAAAGTGCTTGTTTCGAATTATTAGCGTATTAGGGGAAAAAAGAAAAAAAAAAAAAAAAACATCAGAGAAGAAGAATTTTACCTCAAGAAAGAAAACTAGATTTTCTAATAAAGAGGGTTGTGTTTTTAATTTGCTCTCTTTCATTTCCAATAAGTCTCCTTTGCTTTTATTAAGTATTTCTGTGGAGAGAACATAGAATTATGAAGCATATGAAACAAAACAAATGGAGCCTAAAATATAACCCAGCTGGTACCTCACCTTGAAGTTGAACAACTAATGACTTAAAAACGTTACAGATCTGAATTTGAAGCTCCGACGATTCGTCTAGGACAGCGAACACACACACACGCACACACACACATAAAAAAACCAAAAACATTAAGTGTCAGGTGGAACACAGCGAGCCACTCTTCATCGGGCCTCAAAGCTGAGGTCATTTCCTCTCACCGAGTCCAGCCGACTCCAGCTCCTGCAGGTGGACCGAGAGCTGCAGCGCCGCAGCCTGACAGTGGCAGCTGCCAACGGACAGCGCCGAGGCCAGCCGGGTGGAGGGGGGGCCCAGCAGGGGGTACTAGGACCATAAAAGAAAAACAATCGCTGTATTAAAGAGACGGTGTGGTGTGTTTTCCAGCCACATGAAATCATTTTATAGCACAGTTCAGTAGGGATGTTAACTTCAGTCGTTACAAAAATGTGATATAGATCAAATATGACTTCATTTACGAAGACAAATTTCTTTTAACACCTTAAAGAGTTTCTGTTTCTTTAAGTAGCTCCTGCTCGTTTTGAAGCTCCACCTTCAGGAAGTCATCACAACATAGCTCCTCTATTGACCCTTTAACAACATTTTTACCAGCAATTCAAAGAGAAGCAGCTCCTGTATAATGAACTCAGCAGATGCACAGATCCACCAGGTGTTTGCTAATTGCTGCTGGCTAGTCTGAAGGAGCTGAGTGGAGGAGTCTCAAAGGAGGGGAAGCTTGGAAAGAGCAGCTCAGAGGAGGAGCTTTGTCCTCAAAGGCGGAGCTAGGTCCACCCAGGTGTTTTGAACTACTGAATGGTTGCCACGGGTGATTAAAGGATTTCTCAAACATGCGTGAAAGAATCAAGGCAACACTGTTGAAAATAATATAACATTATGTGATGTAAAGCTCAAAACAATTTACTTTTGGAGCTGCCCCTTTAAGAAACAGTGCCTCATATCCTGTTCTTCTTGCTGAGAATACACAAAAATCTAGCCCAATACTAGCAGAGCAAGCATCAGAGCTGGCCTGACCTGTACCTGTGTGTGTTTCTCTGCGATCTGCGCCGCTGCGTGCAGCGTCTGGTTGAGCTGAGACAGCAGGCTGCGGTGGAGCGAGCTCCTGTCGCCGACGCCGTTCTCGTTGGACATCTCAGAGTTCTGCTGCGAGGTGGCGTGTCCCGACGGCGTGAGCGAGGCGAGCAGCCGCAACGTCAGCGAGCGGATCCGCAGCCAGGCCGTCTCCTCCTCCATAGAGCGAGTCCGGTGCTCATCGGTTAACTGCCTGTAAAAGGGGGGGAGAGGAAAAAAGGGGGAAAAAAAGCGAACATGTGGGTTCGCTTTTTGCTTCTGCGAAAGAAAAAGAGAAAAGAATATATATTCCATACCTTTGTTTAGGGTCCCAGTTTGTGAATACAGTAAGGTCTCTGTTGTCCCTTAAAGTATCCCAGGGGACATCGTCTTCCTCTGAAGACAAAGACATGGCCTTAACACTTTCCTCTAGACTCAAGACGCTGAAAAAACAAAGACAGCTCAATCAAAGGAGAACCGCCTGCAAAACCTGACGGCTGTTACTCTGCGGCGCCTGGCCTTACACGTCCGCCTCCAGGAACAAGTCCAGCAGCATCCTCTCAGTGCGGACCTGGGCGAAGTGCAGCGATTGGTTCAGCCGGTTCCTGAGAGCGATGAACTCTGGGATTTTTTCAAACGCGCCGTACTTGTACGCTTGGATGATGTACTCAGAGGTCTGGAACGGAGCGGCAGAAAAAAAAAAAAAAAAGAAAAAAAAGAAATGGTGTTTAGGGAGCCGTGGGCGGTGGGAGGGCGAGATTCGGGCGGGACACGCTTACATCTTTCTGGTTGGAGTGGAAAAACCTGAGGGAGAAGTTGCAGGACTGGGAGGCAGCGGAGAACTGACCCAGAGACTCGGCGTAACGCGTTAAAAGAAACCTGTGGGGGGGAAGTAAAAAAAAAAAAAAAGAAATGGACGACTTGATCAGAATCTGTAAGCAGAATGTCAGAAGCAACTTTTACCACCGTTAGAAAGTAAATTATGTACAGAGTTTGAACAGTAATATTCAAGAACTTTAAGCATTTTCAAGGTAAATTTTAAAATTTTTCCAGCTCCAAGCACTTAAAAAAAGAAGAAAAAGAAAAGAGCTTCAATTCACTATTACATGACATTATTAATCTGTTGTGATTACATTCTAAATCCTACAGCAAAGTAAACTAAAATCTAAGAAATTTTAAGTTTTGAAATGTCTCTGAAATGCTAATTTCACAAAAAGATATCAGCCATACACTAAAGGAATGCTATGCCCCGGCATTTTTGGCAAAAAAAAAAAAAAAAAAAAAAAGTTTATTTGGTTGTTTAAAAAAAAAAACTGAAATAAAAATGTTCTTGATAAGTTTTTCTAGCATTTAGCAAATAGACATAATTTTGGTGATTATAAATGACCTAAAACAAGAAAAGTTTTGTCTCATTTAATTTCAGATGTTGAGAAAAAAAAAAAGTGTCTTTTTATCAGGTGTATGAAAATATCTGGTTTCAACTGTAAATATCGTTTTCCAAATGGAGGCTTTTAAGTAAACAGACTGCACTTCATTACAAAACTGCAAAGTTAGAATATGGAGCACTTTCCAGGACTTCATACAGATATCAAGCACCTTCCTTGAAACCTTGAGAACATCCAAATTCAAGCATTTTCAAGGTTTTTAAGTACTTGTGTTTTGTAGTAATATATATATAAAAAAGCTGCACCTAATTAAGATTTTATCAGTTATTCAGCTGAAAAAGTTAAATGTGTTTTACAAGGAGAACTGATGACCTGAAAAATGTCCAGTCAGACAGACAGACAAAAAGTGATGGAAAATTGAGTGGAAGGGGGAAAAAAAAATAGCACAAGTTTATATAAAATTCACAGATGGTGTCTCCTGAACCACGAGGTTGAACTGACCCTATGGTGTCGTGCTGTATGTGCTTGGCATCCAGGCTGGAGTAAAGGTCCACCACAGGCTCAAAGGAGCCCAGGCGGCAGTAGAGGAGCAGCAGCAGCAGCTTGAACTGGGCGTTGGAGGCGCTGTGAGACAGACCCTCCTCTAGGAGGCCCAGACACTGCCACACCATGTCCTCATCTCCTGCACAGGCAAACACAAGGACAACGTGGAGACGACGCTTTGGCTGCAGTTACAAGACTGACAAAAATGATTCTAAAAAGAGGCTGACCTGTTTCTGTCCACAGGTCTATGTACACATGAGCTGCCATGAGGCAGTACATGTCAGAGAACTGCAGCTCGGTCTTCAGGGCGCTGCTCCCTGTAACCAAACAAACAAGAGAGTAAATAAAAACTCAGGAAATCATTAACCCTTTGACTTGTTTTTTTTTTTAAATCATCCAACCCTTTAAAGTTTCAAACAGCAATTTTCAAAATGCTGCCAACTCATTTCGCAAAGCAGAAGTCCTCCGGGCCACTAGGGGGAGTCGACCAACAAATCAACCAGACCCTCAGTAAAAGGGAAAGAAGTTGGAATGTGCTACATAATTAAGGTAATTTTAATTATGTAGCACATTTTCAGCAACAAAGCAATACGAAGTGCTTTACAGGAATTAAAAGGAAATACAAACAAAATAGCAAACCAAAGGAAAGAGCAAAAGAAGAAAGAGCTAATAATGTTGATCCAAAGTAAATAAACCAGATTCTCCTATTCAGGGTTGGTAGATAAGTATAAGTAAGTATCCTCCAATTCCTTTTTTGGTTTGGAGGAATAGGAGTCTGCATAGTTGCTAAGGTAGTTTTTCTGGGTTCCAAGTTCTAATCCCTGTTCCGGGTTACAAAATAACTATTCTCTAGACTTTCTAAGTATGCTCTAAATTTGTAAAAGTAATGAGTACTCTAGTTTCTAAGTAATAATAAAACTTGAATGTTCCTGTTCTGGAATGTGTGTTATGCTTCATGTCTTTTACAATAACATGCAACAGCAGCATATTTACGTAGGTAATATTTGCTACTCCACCCTGCACTTAGTGGTCTGGAGCACTTCTGATTTTGTGATGTTTCATATTTGCCATTTGTTGCATTTTTCCAAAATAGGACAAACATTCAGCAGATCTCTGAAGTTTCACTTCATAAGAGCCGTGAGTTTTCAAATGTTTGGATGAACCGCTAAGAAAGAGACTTAATTCTATCCTGCTGGGTCAGAAACATAAACATGAAAATGTGGAGAAGGCATCGACAACTGAGCCTTTGGGGATGCTACGTTCAACATGGTGGACTTTGAGTGTTTTTTTGAGCCTCTCACACCACTTCACTCTGATGTTCAGAACAACGTACGATGCTGAAAGGTCGATACAAAATAAAAGCAGAAACAGTCACCAGCCATACCAAACTTGAGGCCGTGGTGATAGTGAGCCTTGAGCTCGGCGATGAGGCGCAGCTTCCCGCTGACGTCCAGGGAGTGATGCAGCCCCAGGGCCCGACTCAGCTGACAAACACACAGATGCCTCTGGAGGGACCTGGTGTCCTCTGGGAAAGCGAAGCCGTCCTCTCCCTGCTCCCCCAGTGGAACCACTTCACTCAGCCGGTTAATAAACTGCAGGAAAGGAAAAATGCGAAACATAATCTATGTTTTACACACCAACCCGTCGCTGTTCCATAGGCAGGCAGCCTCTGAAACCTGTCCTACCAGGGTTACAAAAGTTTCTGGGTTTTTCATTATAGTTCAGTTTTATTTTGTTGTGACTTTTTGTTTGTCTGATTCAATTAGTTTTAATTCGTTTTTAGAGTGTGTTTGATAGTTTTTATGATTAGTTCAATATTGTTTAGTTTTAGTTTTTTTGTATGTTTTAGTTTTACTGTATTAAAAAAACTAAATATTTGTTTTAATTTTAGAGTGTGCTTGCTAGTTTTTACCAAGTTATTAAAGATTTTTTAGTTTAGTTTACTTTATTATTTATAGCAGTAGTTTTAGTTTATCCATATTTTGGTTCATTTTTAGCAGCATCATTCAAAAAGTATTTTATTGTGATTATGAATATATTGATTGGGTAATGAATACTCAGCAGAAAATACCATTAAAAAAAACAAAACAAAAACAAATTCAATTATTGTTCAACAACCAACCTACTCAACTTTTCTCCCAACTTCTGCTATTGTCGTTTGTGGACTAGCGCAAGCGCCGCATGTTTTAGTTAGTTTTATAAATGCACAATATAGATCCTGTTATAGTTTTTCCAAATTAGATGACCGTTTTCATTGTTTTCGGTTAACAAAACTGTTTTCTCAATGTCAGTTTCCTTGTTGTAGTTAACTACAGTAACCTCGGTCCCACCTGGACGTGCTGGTCCGGAGTCAGCAGATGAAGGTATATTTTCAAGTCGGTGATGCAGCACGGCTTGTCTCCGAACTTCCTGAAGAACTGCACCATCAGGTCTAGAGGCTCGCCTGTTTAAACCGAAGCAGCAGAGTGTGATGTAAAGCAGCAGCAGCAGCAGGTAGATGAACAACTCGTCTCCGGCCCGGAGCGGCCCGCCCTACCTGGCAGGTTCTCCTCTGGGTAGCCTCGTTCTCTCAGTCGGTGCATCAACTCCAGCCGGGCTAAGTACGGCCCCCTGAGAGAGCGAGAGTCTTTTTCGTCTTCTACTTTGATTCTCTCCTCCACAAACCTCACCACCTCGGCCACCGTGTGATGCACCGAACCCTCCGGGCAGCTGGAGACACAGAAACACGGTGAGAGCGCCGCCTCCCTTCCCCCGACACAGAGCTTCCTCATTAGAATTGCGCTCACTGTTCGCCGTCCTCCGGCGGGCTCCACGACTGGTCCATCAGGTGGAACAGAGAGTCGAAATAGGAGGGGTAGAACTGCCAGTCGTCAGGACTGAAACAGGAAATAGATTTAAGACTTTTTAAGGCCATCGTGAATGAAATTTAAGACCTGCGTCTGCACAGAAAGGTAAGAACGTCGTCCAGCTGACTGACAATACATTTGGACTTACCAATGACAAAAAGCTAGCTAACAGGGCATGTTAGCAATTAGCTACTGATAGCCTCAGCTACAGACATAATAAAAGTATTTATTATTTCATTATTATGTGTCTATGGCCGTTACCGAAGACACAGAACACAATGTAGATGTCTGAGTGCAACTCAAACTTCAGAAAAGTTCTGCAGTAAAAAAAAAAACAGAATATACAATATACTAATAGTTCTGTCAAGACTAAATGTAAGACCTGTGATTAACATATTAAAGGCCAACTTACTTTTAAAAATGAAATTAAGACATTTTAAGGCATTGATCATTTTAAATGCATGAATTTACAAAGTTTTAAGGGAGTTTAGACAGTTTGTATTACTGACGTCGTAGCAGTGATCTGTAGCAGACTGAACGGTGTTTCACATCAAACCTCCCAACTATAAAGACAGGAGGTGCTTTGACTGCTGACACTGGCTGTGTTTCCATTGACCGTAAAGCTCTGTAAATTGGGATTCGCTTCATAGAAACACGTCGCGTTCGAAAAGACTCACATTTTTAGATACAGTTTTTGTGTTAGGATAAGGTGGTTCTTCAGCCGTATTAAAACTGGCAGCATGACAGTCCATATAAAGTTGTGTGGCATTTTAACGCGTTGAATCCATAACTCTTCTGTAAAATCACCGACTACAATTTCTCCAAAGTGTTGCATATATAGTCGCTCCAAAGTAGGCGGGGCTTTTCACGCTAACGCCTGAATAAGACGCCAACGTCTCCTCTGATAGGCTGATAGCTGAAAATTCAAGTTTTCAGAACTCTAAGCTCATCATGTTGCATCATCATAATCCAACAGGAAACAATTATTCTGTCTAATGTCTTGATGGAGGAATAGAGAGGAATGTTACAGCAAATGTGGTGTCGGCATTTTAGTGTTTTCCTTTTTAAACTTTCGTCCAAAATTGAATTTGTTTTCCATGCTGAGCCAAATTATATGTTTATTCCAAGAACTATGAAACAAACAAACAAACAAAAAAACAATCTTTTTCTAAATGTTTACCCACTTTTTCAGCAGCAGCTTTTGGGCCAGGGCGTTACACTCCGGCCAGCGTTCCAGTCGAGTGTAGAGCATCATGCACTTCCTCTCCCTGCTCTGCAGCTCACTGGTCAGTTTCTCTGTAGAACAAAGTTCAAAATTAATACTGAAGATGAAAACAATACAGACTTTTTCCAACATTTATGTGTCATAAAAATATCAGGAAATCAACAGGAAAAAACAGATAACTGCTGTTGCATACACCAACAGGAAAGCCCACAAACAGCAGTTATTCAGACATATTTGATCCAAGTACTTAGTTCTACTATATGCAAATCAGAAATATTGCAAAAAAAAAAACAAAAAAAACTTCCACCTACCTCCCAGTGGACCCCTGATCACATCGAGAGCTTCTTCACACTTCCCCAGACGCTCCAGGATCATAAAATACAGCTGCACCTGCAGCCACATGGTGGAAGAAAAAAAACTACGCTGAAATTCTGTTACCAAGTGAACGTTTTAGAGTTAAACATGCTAGTTTGTATATAACTTCAGTCTGTTTGACAATTAATCGATTATTAAATCAGTTGATGATTATTTCAGTAATCGATTCCCCACAATCAGTCGTTTCAGCCCTACGCTGTCCAGGCTGGAGGTCACAGGTCAGAGGATGACGCAGGCAGCAGACGCAGTGAGGCTTACCTCTGCTTCAGCTTCGATCTTCTCCTCCTTCACCATTTTCTCCACCATGCGCTCGGCCAGAGGCAGGAACATGGTCTGGGCCAGTTTCTCATCCTTCGCTGAGATCGCCTGCGTTAAAAAGAGCGAGTCGCCTTTTAACTTCATGTAGAAAAAGCACAAGAAATGCGAACAGAAAGCCTGGCCGTACCTGCATCACCAGACTCATGACAGACCAGAAGTAATATGGATTCTTGGGGACAATTTTGTACAAGGCCATTCCTGCCTGTGAAGTTACGAATAAAGTTGTTTTTATCCATCTCATTACCGACAGGGAAGAAAAAAAATCAGCCGTTAGTAACGTTTGTTTCCTCACCTGCTGCATCTTCTTGTACTCCCCCACGCGGGCGTAAGCCATGAAGAGGTGAGAGTGGTACTCCTCGCTGAGCGGGACCTTCTTCACCGCCGCTTCGTACAGCTTGGTGACCAGCTCGGCTGGAAGCGGACGGTGAACTGTTAACTCAGAGTGCGACATCAGCCGGCAGGAACGGGGGCGTGAATACTTACGGCGGTGCATCTCCCGGTACAGAATGGTCAGCGCCTGCAGAGAGTTGTCGTCAGTGGGCTCCAGGGTGGTCACCTCCTGGGCCAATGAGAAGGCTTCATCCTGCTTCCCTGTCCTCTGGAGGCCGATGGCCTTCAAGACCTGCAGGAAAAAAAAAAAACAGCAGAATGTTTGAAATATACTGATGATGCTGTGGACGTGACATCACGCACACAAGATCCCACCCTCCCCTCTGCCTCCCTGCTAGAGGGCAAAAAGCTGCTAGCCGACGATGGTTAACATTGGTTTTAGCTGACAAGACGACAACATAATGCACTAAATGTTAAATGTTCAAGTGATATATAGAAGAAAAAGGAGTGCATTGCTTTGCTACTAATCAACACTACAACTAGATAAGATCAGAAAAAAGCTGTAATAAAAAAAAATAAAATAAAAAAAACAGCGAGGGAGAGCGAAGTAAGTCAGTCGCTAGTTTGACTATGACAATTTTAACAAGTAGATGTGCTGTGGAATCCGGTGTGTATCGGTTCAGTTAAAAAAATTGAAGTTCATCAGTAGAGCAGGTGTTTAAATTAGCTAAGCAACACCACAGCGATCATTTATTAATAATCGCGTTAATAACTGTTATACAAGCATCAAGCCTGAAAACATAAAAGTGTAACAGACTGAATGTTCTGTTCTTTGTGTGGGAAATGTTTGCGCGTTTTTTGGGGGGGTTGAATCCTGATACGCTAGTGGCGTAGTTGTCAGTCAGTTGCTATGGCAACAAGTCTGTGTGTAGCGTAGCCGACAGAGAGCAAAGAGAAAAAGGCCTTTTGCCATCCACCGTTGTACACATGCGCAAAGTTTCTGGATGTCAACAATAACATGCAACCTGTCTATAGAAACAACATGCAGAGGGTTCCAGGGCACGACCAATTTGGTTGGAAAATCGATCGGATTTCTCAGTAGTGCAACAGAAAAAAAAACAAAACAAAAAAAACAAATCTCTGGTCGCACTGGTGCAACCTGTTTTTTGAGGGTTAAAAAAAAAAATCTCTGATTTTCTCCGATTGTTTTGTGTTTCCGAAAGTTTTATTGGCAGGAAACAACAAACACACACACCTTCATCACTAACAGTTAGTGATGATCTTTTTTTCATTGTAGATAGAAAAAAAAAAAAGAAAGAAAATCTCAGCCAAAAAAAAAAAATTCTAAAACTTTGAGATTCATCTCAGAAATTTTCTAGGAAAAAAAAATAAAAACATAAAACATTGAATTTTCTGAGTTTTGGAAAAAAAAAAAAAAAATCCTACTCACCTTGGCACAGTGCAGGTCCTTGTGTTTCTTCAGCAGTTTATCTGCCTGCTGTATTGCCATCTTATTGTTGCCATTATCAAGGTAATCTGAGGAATTACATAATAAGAGAATAAACTGCTACAGTCATTCAGATTCTGAAGATTTATTATTTCTCCCAGGAGGGGGGAAAAAAATATATAAATAAATAAAAATCACTTCATTAATAACCCCCTTAAGAGCAACTGCTTCATCTATGGAGAAAAATAATTAATAGAACTGTTTTTAAGTAAGCAGTACTTTTTATGGGTCATATGAGAACTTCTTGGAGAGGGTTTCACTGATGCACTGGAAACTTTCACACCTCCAAATACAAACAAGGAAAAAGCTGAATTATTGATTTCCTCATGGTTTAATATATAATACAACATGAGGATGTCTATACTTTCTGATATAATCCAATTTTTTTTCTAAAGTGTAGTTTAAAAAGTGTAAAAAATAATAATAATGTTCTGCCAAAATATTTCTAGTTTAATGTACTCTAATGATGAAACAAAAAAAAAAAACTTTATCAGGCAAAGAGTCTCCCCTCCCCCACCTGTTGCTACACTTTTTCCCTTCAATGACAGAGAAATTCAGTTTTTGGGAATACTGGCCGTCATGAAAAACAAAGAGTTGTGTGTGAGGCTAAAAGAAACCCCCACTCTCATTTTTATTAGGCAACTTTTTTTCCTAGGGTTCCACCGTCAAATCGGCCGCAAGTTCCTTCATTTTCAGACAGATTATTTACCGTGCTAGCATTAGCTCCAAAAGAAACGCAATGCATTTTCTGATCGATTAATATATTGTCAGGATTCAACGACTGCTGTATTCTGACCAACCACCAACCTTTAAAAAGCCTGACCTGTTGACTCCCACTTTGCCCAACTCCCATTTTTTATTTTATTAGGAAAGTTGCTAAAAAAAAGCCCAAAATTAAGCATATCTGGATCACTTTATCGGTGCGCCACTAATATATTACTAATATATTAAAAAGACAATACAATAATGTTATACATGTAATGTACCTTTAATAACCAATGTCAATATCTACTATTAATTGTTGCTTTTCTGCTTGAAATAAAGGCAATTAATGTAGATTTGTGTTTTTTTGGTATTATTATTAAACCTCATCACACCAGCAGATGATTTTAAACTCATTTCTCTTTACAGCCATATTTTTGTGCTGTTACTGCAAACCAAGCACTATAAAAATAATTAGCTTACATTCTAGTGAAGCCTCAACATAAAACTGCAAACTACACGTCTTCCCCGAACGCCTCGCGAGTATTGCAGCGTGCGGACGCAGAGCCACAAACTGTTTCGGTGCCTCCAGGACAGCTGGCTGCCAAAATTAACCGGCCGGCGCGGCAGTATGCTGCGATTATGTCACATCTATTCTCTCTGCTGAAGCTGCCGTCACAGGGAAGGCAAAACCGCTGAAAACTCTACGGAACGGGTTGGACTCCGACATTAGGATGCGGTTTATAAGTGGAGACACAACAGGCAGCACAGAGGGTCCTGAAAACAGCAGGGGCACACAAAAGAAAATACTCTTAAAACGTTGGCACAAATTTATTTCCATTTCCGTTTTCAGGTTTTCTGAGCTCTAAAAGCCGTATTCTAGCATCACCTTAAACCTGATGCAGCTGAGCTTTTTCAACCCCAGGTATCTGATCAAGATGCTGATTTTTTTTTTCAGCATTTTTTTTTTTTTTCTTAAATGAACTTGATCAGGACATGCTACTTAAGCTTAACAGAACAACTGCTTTGTGACAGAAAGTGATGAAATTATTTGTCTTTTTCCCTCTGGTGTTGGGCTGCAATGATAAACAGCAGTACAGGGATGCCGATAATTCTTCTTTTTTTTTTTTTTTTTTAAACAAAAGTAGCTTCTTTCCAAAAATATTTGACAGTGACATCTGATCATGCCAGTCTGCCCTGGTCTTCTTAAACTGCTTTATTGTGTGATATTGTAGCTAAATTCTCCAAAAGGAAACATTTGATCCAGATTAAATAATGATTTATAGCAAAGAAGCAAAACAAAAACTCAAACAGACCATAAAATTTTACTATACCTGAAGTAAGTTTGATTTTACAGAAAAGTCTCCATATGCAACTTTAATAAAACTCTTTCTTACAAAACACTTTGATGTTGCTAACTGAGATCCGACCGGTATGCAGTTTCTATTAATACCTGATGGCTAACTTTGTGGCCGTAAAAAAAAAAAACCAAAACCACATAATAGCGGGTAAAATTTCGGTTAAATTTGCCAACAAAAACCTAATGGACGCTTCTTATGAAGGTTGCTTGGCGGTTTGAGCGCAGCTCTGACAGCTCCACACCAGCTAGCCAGCTACAAAGCATTGTCCTTAACTGTTGTGATGCTAATGCTAACTAAAGGCTAACTATACAACTATGCCTTTCAAACATTGCAGCTGCCACATTATATCGGACACTGTAGTCAAAACCTGACAGAAGACATCTTGTGAAGTCCGCAAAGTTCTTCAAATATATCTGCAACGTACCTACAATCTGACAGGCTGATTATCTTGACACATTAGCCAGCTGAGCTAGCTGTCAAACACCCACCGTTAGCAAAAGGAGAAACCTTTCGACTTTGAGAGGGAGCTACTCCGCACCTTAAAATCGCCCAAACCTTAAAGTGCTTCAACACAACTGCTAATGAGAGTAGTTTTTGAAACGGGACGTGCGAGAATTCGCTCAGACGTCCGCCGCAGCAGCGGTGTCCTTCTCCGGCTTAGCGTTAAAACCGGGTAAGGTGCACTGTCATTGGACGCTGCATGCAGCAGAGTCCGCGGCTGGAACCTGAGGGGCCGCATCACTGCACTTAAAACTCCAACAGCCTGTATTGAAAGCATATAGTCCCCTATAGAACACGGCCTTGTTCTTCAAACCTGCCCCGCTGAATAAATATGTATCTTCTCATTGATATCCTACCATAAATAGGTCTGAGTCTCCTGTCGTTGGGATCTTGCACATGGCCTCTCGCCGCCATGGTGGAGTTTACCTGCTGTGTAAATGTTCGCGCATGCGTACTTCCGGCTTTATCAGGCGTGATTAAAGGATTTTTTTCCCCCTGCTGAAATCAGAATAGCATGCGGATATGGAAACCCGTTACTGTCAATAAATTAACATAAGTAGCAACGATTTACAATATATATTGTGAGATATTGGAAGTTTAAATTTTCCTTCAAAGATGTCTTTGCATCATGAGATGTACATCACTAGGACTGAATTACTATGACAACCAAAGCACTCTTAAGTCAAATCTGACAAAAATCGAGAAACAGGTGAAAAATATTACTCCATTAAGTAACAATCTTTTAAAATAAAAAACATTTCTGTCAAAGGTTTTTAAATATTAGTGTGTGTTAAAATTTCTTCATTCAGTTGCATTCCTCAACGAATGGCCTTTTTGAGATCACACCCAGCATCACAAAAAATGTAAATGTTTCTTTACATTTTTTATTTGATCAAATATTTAAAGGTGGACTTGTTGGGTTGCTTCAGATTAACGAGTAACCCAGGTGCACTTAAACTTAAAAGTGATGAACTGATGGGCAAACGTTCTCCTTGTCGAGATCCTGAAGCAGCAAACCTTCACCACTGTGTGGTGTGATGGTTACATGTAGTGTCATGTACCTTTTTTGTACATGACAGTATAAAAAAGGTACATCTAAGCTGATCATAATCAGCTCAAACATGGATTTATTTTTACAAAACCACGTTGATAAGATTTAGCCATATGAAAAAAATTAATAGTCATCAATTGTTTATGACACAGGCTAATGAAATGGAGTTATTAGATCATTATTACATCCTTTGCTAAGCTACATTTTCATATTAATCATAACTGTAAAAAATATTGAAGTAGTTCAATAAGCATTTTACACCAGTTATTCATGTATTAATCAGGGGCTATTTGTATTCCATGAACTTTTTAAAGTGAGCTTTTACAAGTTTTTTCTGTGCATGTGGTTCCAAGAACTGACGGTCTGACAGAACAAACCCCTCCCACCACGTCTGCCGGGACATGCGCTACGCTATTTCAGGTACTTCTTTTTCTCAAAGTTGGCTAAAGTGTAAAAGTATTCAGACACTTTAATATTTTTGATAAAAATATAAACTTCAATTTTTATTATGCACTACTGTGATGTGGAAGTAAAACACATTTTTACTTTTTCCGTAAATGAAAATCTAAAGTCTGACGTGTAATTTAGTTTATAAGTGAAAGAAAATGACAAAGCACTCCTATAAAACAGTCAATCACTTCATGAAGGAGACAAACAAATCAAACACTGCTCATTTTATCTGTTCAAATTTATTAGATATTCTGTTATGCTCCATTGTCTAGACCTTCCGTCACAGCCTGAAAGCTATGAACGAGGAAAAAGGTACTAATTGTTTTACATTCACTACTAATTCCCCTGAATGTTTGCCTTATCAGAAAGAGAAAATCGAATACATTGTGAATCTTTGTCTTTCAAAAAACAACAAAAAAAAACATAAAAAAAAAAAAAACAGTAGATTTTGCAAGTGCTTATTCATGATTACAATAAGAAAACAGTATTTTTGGACTCCATCTCTCTTTTTTTTTTTTTTTTTTTTTTCCATGTATGCTCCAAGCCCTTTCCTCCTTACAGTATCCGTTGGCTGGGATAACTCCGCTGGTTCCACTCCCGTCATGACCAGACTCCCGGGCTTTTCACTCCTCGTCTTGTAAATCAGAGGTCCAGCTGGGGGGAGTCTGATTGTGAGGGGAAGTCCGCCCCTTTTAACTGTCCACTTCGTCTGATGCGGTTCGAGAAACTCGCAAAAAAATACAGTTGGCGAAAATAAAGTGTTTAAAAAGAAAAAAAAAAAGAAAAGAAAAATTAAAACCGAACATGCAAATCAAGCTTTAGTCAAACCATTTGTCCTCATGTACTGGTGATATCGACGTCTGTCCCTCTTATGCATGTAGAGCTACACATTCATAAGCATGGATGAGGTACGGTCGGCTCCTCTTTACACACAGGGCTGATATTACCTGCCGTTAAGAAATCAGAGCGATGCTGTAAATGAATAAACCTGACAATGCTAATAGCCCAGAGGCTACAGTTTGTCTGCTTTGTTATCGGATTTGTTGGCGGAAGAGCACGCTTACAGCCAAGCTTTCATGTAACTTTGTGACAAAACTCAATTTTAGAGACACTCGGACCAGATCACCAGCCTTAAAGCCACAACAGTAACTACATTTTTACACCAAGCTCAAAATAATAATAAAAATAATACTAAAAAAACAAAACAAAACATCTAAACCCCAACCTGCTGATGTGAAAATCTCACGTAACGTAGCCAAAGAAGCGAACAGGATCGCTTCAAAATCTAGAGTGATTTCCAAACTTGGCCTAAATCAGAATAAAAACATTTTTTTAGGCTCATTTCCTGGAGACATAGACACAAATGGAGGAAAAAAAAAAAAAATCCCCAACAAACACGGCGGATCTGCCTGGACCCATTTCTGACAGTTGAGAAATTTCTGATTTTGGATACATAATCATACATATACTTATTTTGAAAAAAAAAAAAAAAAAAAAAACCCCAACCCGATTCATGCACGCAGCGATGCACACTCACACTTTAGTTTTGCTTTGTTTCGTTGTGGAGGCTATGCGAGCCGTCCGGTTAAAGCCCTAGCCGTAGGAGAGAAGGCCATGCAGCGACAGAGTGAGGCAAAGTTCAGAAGGCTGGTTTAACCTGGATTTGAAGCCATCCATCTCAATCCCACTCCGAAAAATTAAATAAAAAAAAAACAAAAACCCAGACAGTCCTTTAAGAGTGAAGGCAGTTAGAAACACTGACAAGCACACAAATGCTCACGCTGACACAAGTAGAAGGTGCTCCCTTGCACTCTGAACGCAGCAGAACTGAGAGAAGCTGCACTGCAGCTACTACATGCAGCGACGGGTAAAAATCAAAATCAAAAAAAAAAAAAAAACAGTTTCCACTGTTTGACAAAAAACATGTCGTGTTTGAATGCGGAGGAAAAATAAATGTTTGATATAATCAAAACCACCTCAGATTTCCAAACGGAGGGAGAAAGTATTCCCAGCAAACTGTCAGGCAGACGGGACAGCAGGATGAAGCAGAGGAGCGGAAAACAAACGAGCTTTGAGGACAAAACGAAACAATCGGACAGTAGTGAGAGGGAAGTAAAATAGAAACAGTTATATTACAAGACAGGGTAAGCGGCCCGACACCTGCTTAAATAAACTGAATTTGTGGTGCGGACCTGTGAAGCTAGAAAACAACATTCTAATTTAAAAGGCTTGGCTTTTGGAGTCATGGTTTACAGACCTGAATAAAAACAAAGCCCATTAGAATCAACTAACAATTACATATCAGGCAATTTTATGTTCTGTGCAATTTTTTTTTTTATACATGTATGCAAAAACATTTTTTTTTTCTTACATTTTCTTATATGCTTTTGTGTGTGTGTGTGTGTGTTAACTGAGTGAACAGGAGGCTTGTGACAGGGATGGGATCTGTACAGTACTGTTAACCAATCGCATCAAACCCCCCCAATGAATCATGTGAGACAGGACGAGAAGAGGCGAAGTCGGGGGGCCACTTTCTCAGCGGGGTGGGCGCGTCTCTGATGACATCATCATGACAGGGTTTGGTTGATTTGCCTCACTGCTCATGAGCAGCACTGGTGCCTCGAATCGGACCTGTTTTACGCAGCTGGAGGTGCGGGAGAGAGAGGAGAGAGAAACGGCATTTCTGCGGGTTAACGAGAGCCGACTGGCTGGATGTGTGCACACTCAAAGTCAATGCGCATGTTTCGTTAGCGGCGACGCTCATGCAGTCCACTGAAGGAAGCAAATTCAGGTTAGCTTCATTCCCATTAGGCATGGGCCAGCTACCAGTGTGGAGGAATGGAAAACCACTGGTGGTTTACTATAATACTATTAAAGCTGGTTAAAGCGCTTTCACTTCCCCTCAGTCCAACTAAATAAAACTCATTGAATGTTAAATAAAACATATAATTTTCGGTTGATACTTACTATGGGAAATTAGCCATTTTTAAAGAAACAACATTATTTCCATTTTTAGATTTTAAAACAAATTCAAACTTGAGGATGCATACGTTTTCTTCTATTGGATGTCGATATCAACCGAATGAGAAATCAGAAAATAACTGGGACTTTTTGCATAATTCTGTTGAAAAAGGTCAGTCGAATTATCCCATGAAAAAAAGTGGGAAAACGATTAAAACATGCACATATCTATATTTCAAAGCAGTTATTTTTTAGCTAAACTTTTAATCATGACTTATGAAAGTCTCAAAGAGTCACTGGTGGAAATATTTGAAGTGTTGGACCTACAATTCCGTTCAAAAAAAAAAAAGAAGCTGTTTAATTAAGGAAATAAATACATGCTTAGTTTATTGCTGAGTAGGTTAGAAAAGAAAAAAAAAATCGACATTTTTGGTGATTTTAGATTTTAACAATGAATTTTCTTTTTGACTCAATAACTTTGGCCTATAGCCATTTTTCAATTCCACTAACTTCACCACATAGCTAAAGTTTTTCTGATTGGTGAAGGCAGCAGATTAGTTCTGTTTTCCATGGCAACCTGCTTCCATTTAAACACTAATACTAATGTTCAGTCTACTTCATTGCTTAAAATTATGTTTCAAAGTAAAATGTAAAAAATTGTTACAGATAATACACATTTAAAATGTTAATACTTAAAGTTATGACTGTCCAACTGGCCCATGCCTAAAGCCATCAATTAAAAAACATGAAGAAGAAAACAAAAACGAGATCAGAGGAAAACAAAATGAGACAAAACTTTATGAGCTGGAAGAAAATATTAGAAAGGGAGTGAGAAAGATGTGAACAAACTGCAGACACCAAAACACTGAAAAACATGCAGAACCCGACCCTGTTCTTCGTATATGGATCTCTCAGTGACGCTAGCCAATTACACATCCGAGGCTCCTAATCTGTCCACTTATATTTAGGATTTCCTGCAAAAACAGCTCAACCTGATCCTGACATGTTTGTAGATGCAAAATAGTTTTTGCATCCACCACTTTTAAAGATCAATATCTGAAGAATTTGAGACTAAAAGTAAGCTTTTCTGTTAAATGAATGATTTAAATCATTCATTTAACTTAAATCATTCACTTCACAGTGTCCACATCTAAAGCTCTAAAAAATATCTTTCAAGGGAAAATTCTTTGGCTCTTTTAGACAGATCTTCAGCAAAGGTTCTTCAGTTCTTTCTCATTTTTTTAATGGAAATAGCTGCTCTGTTAAAACTTGATTTTCAGGCCAGGTTAACACAAACTGGTGGGTCCATGGTAGAAAAACAGGGTTTATTAGTGAAAAGCAGAGCGATGTCAGAGGTAAAACGAAGCACAAACATCTGGTCGGACAAAAAGTGAAACAGATGTGCTGGGTGACGGAGTGAGGAAGAGGAGGGAGGTCGGTCCATGCAGCACTGCCACCTCTCCTGTCCACAAACTTACTCAGCCTGCCTCTAGTGTCTGACCTACAGCGCAGTGCCTCTACTCGTCTGTTGCCGTGGTGCCTCGCACGTCACCTTTCTGACGCATCTGATTAGGGAGTAAACGCAGGTTAAGTCAGGAACGCTCACTGTGAAGTGTTGTCTCCTGCAGGCTGCTGAAATTACAACAAAAGTCTAGAAATCTGAGGGAGAAAAGCAAACTGGACGATGAGTCTCTGATGTGACTCATCGGAGAAACAGGGCAGCTTGTTCTAGTTCGGGTCTGAATGAATTACCTCCTCTAGCTCTTTCTGGGTCTCCTCTTCCATCCGCCGGATGTCCTCCATAGTCAAACCAACCCATTTGTCAATCCAGCAGAACAGCTGACGGTGGAAGTTGGTGAAAATTCGCTTTTCTTGCTGTGGAAAAAAAAAAACAGGACAAACATGATTTAAATGACAGTCCCTCTTTATGGGCATCTATAAAGATCTACAAAGCAGGTGGACTGCTGTTCCAGAAAACATTTTTTAAAAATACTTGTAAAAGTATTCATACTGTAACATTTTTCTTAAAGGTGGAACAAAACTGTAGGATGAAATGTAAATGAGTTCAAAGGTTTTAACAAAAAAATAAATAATGAAAACTGTGGTTTCCAACATTTTCCCTCAGTCCCAAAATTAAATCATGTTGCTCACCTAATGCCTGGTTCACAAGGCAAGATTTTGAAATTATCGGCTGATTTCACAAACCTGAGAGATCCCCCACACACAACGATGTGTGGTGTCCAGCAACACACCACACACAAACTGATTTCACTCACCAACATTCAGCTAGGAAATGTTGGTGATAGGAAATCTCGCAAAATTTCTCGAGATCAAACGTGACTTTGGTGTAAACAAACATGGCCGACTGGGAAGAAGCAACGGTGATAGTTTGTGAACAAAAAGAACCTCCAAAAGCAGGACGTGGACTACAACGCAGGGCATTCTGGGTAAATACAACCAAAACAAACACGCAAGTCTAGCGCTAGTGAGAGAAACACAAAGATTAAAAAAAAAAATCCTACAGCCGCTAAAATTAGAAGCCACTCCATTTTGGTTTACATTTTGAGAAGAGGGAAGTTGCTCTCCTTTCTTCTTCAGGGGTTTTGTGTCATTTCCTTCAGTGGTTCTTGATGCAGCGCCCCCACAGGCGATGAGGGGAACACGTTTTCCAAAGGGTTTAACACAGAGCCTGTGTTAAACCCTTTAACACAGGCTCTGAAAATGCAACAAATGTAGCAAATTTGGTCCCAAATTGAAGTGAGTCTACCGGCCTATCGGATGTGAAAACACCCTTAAATCGGAGCGGTACTGACATCATTCTGAGCGGACCAGATGTCTCTTTACACAGCACACACGGCAGGAATATCTCTTAAAAGCCATCCTGCTAATCTGGGCATTCGCAAGAAATTTTGAAGTGGAAAATCGGTAGAAAAATCTCACCGTGTGAACTAGGGGTAGCCTGAAACATAAAGAAGTCTTGAGCATATGTGTTTAAAGAGCAGTGTACGGTACCCTGTGGATGAAGTTTTCCACTTTGGTCTGCAGACCCCACCATCTGAACTTGACAGTGACCAGTTTATACGCACACATGTAAGGACAATCTGGCTTCAGCTCGTTCTGAAGGGACACATCAGAGGAAAACAGAGGTGATCAATGACAGCTGTCACCAGGCCATGAACGAACACGATGGGGCTCGTTGTTCATGGCAGGTACCTTCCAATCGGGACCCAGCGGTCCTCTGCCCGTCTTCGGGGAGTGGAAAAGGGAGGGGTCTTCTTCTGGCTTGTAGTCCTGAAAGAAAAAGAAGTAAAATGTTCAAATTCCTGCTGCAGAAATTAAAGAAGTAGGCAGAAAACAGACTCTTTTTTTTGTTTGTTTGTTTTATTGGCGATAGCTTGTGAAAGCAAAGCATTGTAATGAAGAAAGGAAATGGTTTGTGTGTCACTGCAGCTTTAAAAGGTCGACCTTTCCGGGAAGAGAATCCTGTCCACAGAGTAAATAAAGCAAGGAAAAGTCAAGCGCAGTGAGACCATCTAATTATGCCCAAATTAGCATGAAGTTTGAAGCCCAGTGAAATTTGAAAAAGTATAAATCTCCATTTCATTTTTTACTCCAACCCCATCCAAGGTCATGGTTCTGCTTTAGTCTGTCAGCTCTGTTGTAAAAAGTAGGTGAATACTGGGAACAGATGGGCGTTTAAGTTTAGCTGCGTCCAACACGCTGATCCACTTAACTCATTACTGTATAAGAACCAATGTAAGAAAGGCAGGGCAAAGAGAGACACAGTGAAATGTCTTTTATCAAACCTCAATCAATTTTAAACAACCACTGTTCAGCAATGACCAATCAAACGGTGCACTTTTCTCTCTTGTTCTGTACTACTTATTATAAAGTGCATATTGTTCTGCTGGCTAATTTTATAGAAAAAAACTTTATGAATTGGTGTTTAAGGCAGAGCATAGGAGGGGGAGGTTGTTATACGTTACCAGGCCAACAAAGCTGTAACCGAAGTTTTGTGTAAAAGTAGTTCACTGTGTGAAAGACCAAGTTCTTTTCTCGCACAACCAAAATGATCTTGATCAAATTTTAACTTCACATCAACCATCTCCAGTGTGAACTTCCCCCCTCTTCCCTCAGAAATCAATAAGTATGGTGTCTACATTTGTTGTTGAAATCTGCTGTCCAGGAAGAAGACTCTCAAGGTTTATATTGTAATTTGAAGAGTTTTCTAGTTACTATTCTTCTTAATCCAGAACTCTGGTATAAAAGCATCCATTTCTTTTCTCAATCCAAAACACCCAACATGAACCCAAAGAAGCTCTTCACCTTGAATTAGGCTAATAAACCAATCAGAAGTTGGTCATTTAAAATACCAACTTTAATTTACCGACTTCAATTAAAGTTGAAGTTGGTTTAAATATCTTCAAATTTAAACCAATAAACATCTACCTTTTTTTAACTTCTGAGGTTTAACGTATCAGAAGCGGTCCGACTCACCCCTGGGGCTACTTCGTCTTTGTTTGCAATATCTATGCGCACCACGTCTACGGTCCTCCATGTCTCCTCATCCAGGTCGTGCACCTAAAACAAAAACAATTACTACTTCATCAAAATGCAACCAGGTTGTCAGGAATAGACGAGATCTTTCCTTATGCCAATGCCTAAACATGATAATTAGACCTGGAAGTATGCAAAATGTTTAACATGGTCTGATTCTGTCAGTTCATCTCACTGAGAATTATTACTCCTGTTTTCTTTTACAGGCAGTAGATGTGTTTTATATCAAGCCATGACCTCTTATAATTCAAGAGATTCTTTGTTACCACATGCGCTGAAGAAATGTAATGATCATATAATATGTGAAGGAATTTGTAATCAAAAGAATTATGATTTAAAAAAAAAGATTAAAGAGTAAGAATCATTTTAAAAGCAATAATAAACTTTGCAATGTGTATGTCTTGAAGGAAAAGACTGAAAATTATGCTGTAACTGAAGCATTTACAGATTTCAGAGAAGTTGTGTACATTGGATTATCAGAGTCATCTTTAACTATGAAGTTCTTCAGCTATAGTAAAATTGTGTTGGTGCATGGCTCATGGAAGATATTTAGTTTTTTAAGGTTTCTTTGGTTTTATTTGAAAGTTCTCAGACAGGAAAGTGTGTAATGAGACAAATGGAAGACATGTGGCAAAGGTCACCAGGCCAGAATTCAAACCTGCGTTGAGGACTAGGGCCTCTCCACTTAACCCCTGAGTCACCACAGCACCCCACATATTAGATTTTAAAAGATTGCTTTAAGCCTAAAGTTAAAAAAAACAAAATAACACCCCTGGGGGTCCATATAAGACTCTACATAACACCTGATTCAGAGCGACCATTGATGGGTGTGGTCTGTGAATCCCAAATGGTTACAAAGCCACTTGGTCATTCACAGAATGAAGGAGGCCCACAGAAACTAGGCTAGTCTTCCTCTATAGACCAGCTAATAAAGTCCTTAAAAGTCCTGATTGGGGTAAAACTCAGGCAGACTTAGGAATCTCTTGTAAAGGAAATTCTTGTGGACACAGATGGTTCTGCAAAGGTTGTCTGGATGCAAATGAATGAAAATATCACTTTATATTTTAACCATTGGGATGAGTTTCTAAACAGGGTGTGTGTTTAAAAACGGACCAAGACTCATGAAACAAGAACACAGTAGAAATTTCATGGCAGCATGATTTGATGCCGCATTATGGAGAAATTTATAATCCACTGTTTATACATTCACAATCCTGATTATTTCCTTACTTACGTTTTCTATTGTTCCC
Organism: Girardinus metallicus; assembly: GCA_903067095.1. Classification (NCBI taxonomy): domain Eukaryota; kingdom Metazoa; phylum Chordata; class Actinopteri; order Cyprinodontiformes; family Poeciliidae; genus Girardinus; species Girardinus metallicus. The sequence goes on along the minus strand of CAEGAE010014577.1, from coordinate 1,637 downwards.
ATGTCGGGTTTGTGCCACGTCTCGATCTTTATCATGAAGTCGTCTTTCATGTACTCGTTCTGAAAAAGCAGAACAGAAAACAGATTCAGTCGGCGTGTAATGCGCCGGTCTTGGCTACAATCAGACGGAACGTGCCCCATGGTGACCAGCGGAGCTCATCTCATCTCTTAGCTAAACACCATGAATGGAGGGTCGCGAGGGACACACTTAAAGCCCACAGTTTAATCCAATTAGCAAAGCAGACTTTGGACTGAAAGTGCAGTGGTGATGTTGCATCGCTCAGCTCTGATCCATTTTAAACCTCAGCAGCCGTTGTTAGCTAGCAGGTAACTGGAACGCTGGCCAATGAGTAACACTAGTAAAACGGAGTTGTTTACGGTTACGTTAAATAACAATGGAAACAAATATCCGCATTCATAGGGGTTATACATGGATCATTTGAAGAGGAAGAAATAATGGCACTAAATATTTTAAAACTAAAAAAAAAAAAAAAAAAAAAAAAAAAATCAAATAGTGCTTGAATAATAAAACAGATGCAATACCATTTATTTTAATTATGCTGCTGCTCCAACAACAGTTTTGGTAGGTCTGCTGTTGTGCTGACAGCTTTTGGTTTTCAACAGAGCTGTGATGAATTCAAACCCTGCCATATCGTTTTATAACCTGACCCTGAATCTCCACAACCATCTCCCTGATCTGACTGCTCCGCTCCTCACTCTCCATGATGCTGCTTGTTCGTTACTGTTCTGACATGAACTCTTCCGCAAATAGGAAAAGTGGATTAAATCACAACTATTATCACAATAGCAAAGTCGGCAATTTTGAAACTTTGAAGGATTTGATGCAATATATGGTTTATTTTAAGTTCCAGTAATATACTTTCACTACCCATACTTTAACTGGCCATACTTTAAGTATGGCTTTAAGGGAGGCTAAAGCTAAAGCTCACAAATAGCATTCTGGTTATTGTGATTGCTTTCAGCAAGTCAAATTTAAGACTTTTTAAGACCTTTTAAAATGCCATCTTGAATAAAATTTAAAACCTGGAAAATGTTAATATAGGGGATAATTGGGGGATCCTGCTGTATTACAGTCAAGGATAACAAGTGTATCACACAGTTTTGTCCATTTATTGAATATAAATGGACAAAACTGTAAATGTGATCCACGGTTCAAAAGCTGTATGAATACATGAAAAAAAAAAAAAGACATCTACTGAATATGTCATCAATTGGCGTTAAAATAAAAAAGCTAGCTGGATTATATTAGTGTTAATCAGCAGTAGCATCAACTGTGTTGAGTTACAGCGAAGGTGTCTGAACGCGACTCAAACTTTTTCCTGACAGAAAAGACCCGCAAACAAAAAAGAGAATATATGACACAAAGTCCTGCTGCCAGAAAATCCAACGCCTGTGATTAATGTAAATAAGGCAGACTTACCTTTTCTTCTTTTACATAAAATTAAGATATTTAAGGCCTTCATTTTAGTTAAACAAATGTAAGACTTTAAGTTATATTTAACTTATTCTAATCCATTATATTCACTAATTGGGTGACTTCTAAATGTCATTGATAACACTATTTTATTTAGCAACATTAGAGTAAAGTGAAATGATTGCCAGTTTTCATGTTATATA
>CAEGAE010014575.1:0-37569 GCA_903067095.1 Girardinus metallicus | reverse complement strand
AAAGTCCTGGCCGGAACACGGTGCGCTAAATAATAACACATAATATAACGAGGCTTCGAGGCGGATCAGTTTTCCTCCAGGAATTTTAATAATCGAGGAACTCAAATCACTCCAGGAATCGTTTCAGCCCTAATTTGGATTAGCAAATTTTTGCCTCTGTATGTGCAAATCTGGTTGAGATATCCCTCAAAGAGGGACACAAATTGGTAGGACATGTGTCAAACTCAAGGTCCGGGGGCCAAATCTGGCCCGCCGTAACTTTTTATGTGGCCCTCTAGACTCCAAATGACATCAACAAGTTCCTCCATTTTTTCACAAATCTGCAAAATTCACACAAAATCAACAAATCTCCACATATTTTCTGATTCTACTGCAATTTTTTCTCAAAATTGGTCAGAAACATTGAGTTTAAGTGACTGCTGCCTCAGCCTTACTTGACGTCAAGTTATAGTTTGTGATCAATGCGGCGAGTAATAAAAGTCACATTTAACATCATACATTAGTGCAAATATTGTAAAAATTTCTTACAAATATTTCCTAATTAGCATCACAAAATACGTGGTTTTGATTACAAAAATCACAAAAACAACCACAAACTCCTGGAGGAACTGCTATTTATTAATATTTTAACAGGTTAACGGGTTTTATCAATACATTCTGGCACAACCGGCCCTTTAAGAACGTTCAGTTTTTTGATCAAATGTAACTGAATCTGACGCCTCTGGTTTAGATGGTTGTTTGTCAAAGAAAATCCCAATAAAATACATATGAGTTTGTGACCTTAAAGTGAAAAAATGTAAAATGGTTGAAGGGGGGTGCTTTTTAAAGACGGATGTGATGGTATTCTGGTATCTCTGAGAACTTTATATATAATGAAAAAAAAGCAGAACAACCACCAGGAGACTTCTGGGGTCGACAGAGGAGCCGTGTAAACTCTCCATTAAGGCCCTCTGCAGCCCCCCGGGGAGCCCAAGCTGTGCGCGCCAACACAGTGTAGCCGCCTGCAGCTGCTTGTGTGTCTCCAGATGATTAGCTGCAACTGTAACTGACACAGCGCCGAACCCGGTGATCCTATCAGGGGGAGGGGACGTCGCTGGGCGCACATAACTGCACACGGTCTCAATGCCGAAAAGGTCAAAGAGAAAACAGAGCCACCAGAGTTAACCTCTCTGCAGAGAAACTTTTAAATCTTCAGAGTAAAGGCGACTCAACCTTCAGTCATAAGATAACAGTAAGGCGTAGTAGTGTTGCAGCGAGGCCCGTCACAATAACGCATTTTGTCCCAGAAGTTATTGCGATAACATTTCGTCGTTACCACGTACTTCTGGTCCAGTTTCTTAAAATTAGACAAAAATAACTTTTAACTAATTTTTCAGCTTGTTTTCAAGCAATAATTTCTTACTATTGATTTTAAAAAACAGCTTGTTCCATTAACAGATAACATGGGAAAATGTTTTGTTATAAGTGAAAATAATCTGCCAGTGGAAGCAGAACTTTTTCTGCAATTTTAAGGAATTATTGACTTAAAACAAGCTCCAAAAAAGTTATTTGTAAGTAATCTTATTTCAAGGTATTTTCATTGGAAAATAGGCCAAAATTACTGGTAAGATTTTGTGCTTTTGCAGTGAAATTCATTTAAGATTTAAATATCCAAAATATTTACACAAAACAACTGAAACAACAGACAAAGTCTCTGTAAACAGAATTATCCTTCAAGAAAGGGGAAAGTTGAGGCCGAAGCACTTTTATCATTCAGCAGAAAGAGAGAAAACAGAAAAACAACAAATCGTGCAAAACATGAAGTTGATGCAGAAGCAACGTAGCAGAACATGGCAGAAAATCTACAAGAGGAACGTCTGAAAACTACAAAAACAAAAAGTCTTGGTGAGAGAAAAGAGAAAGAGGAAAAGACACGGAAATGGAAATTATTGAGTTTGCTTTAGTTTCTCTTGCGATTTATTGATTTGTTGCTTATTGCAAAAGGCCAGTTAAGCTTTAGTTGGTGACAAGCGTTTAATATATTTCCATACAAATGCACTTATGGTCTAAAATAACCAAGTAGAAGTTTTCAACAGACCTAATGCCACTAAACCGTGGCATTAGGTCTGTTTTTTTAAAACCTTTAAAGCATGTTTCCCCACCCTGGTCCTCACTGCCCTGCATGTTTTAGGTGTTACCTGCTTTAGCACAGGTCATCTGCAATCAGCTGAGTCAGGCGTATTAAAGCAGAGAAACATCTAAAACATGCAGGGCGGTGAGCCTGAGGACCAGGGTTGGGAAACGCTGCTTTAAAGATCTTTAAATCTTTAAAGGTTGCTAAACAAACCAATCAGCAGTAGCGTCGTCTTACCGTGTTGTTGTAGCCGGCCGGTTCTTGGCCATCAGTGATGAGTTCCCGCTCTCCTTTCGGGTTGACCCTCCTGAAGCGCCGCCTGGAGCGCCGCTGGGACCCGTCTCTCTGCAGGAAGCTGTCGTCCCCCTCGGTGCCGTTATCCACCTGTAACGTAAGGTCACAACCCTCAGCCACGTAGCCACAGCTGTTTGACCGGTCCACGTGGTTCGACGGCTGAGGGCACGGCTCGGAGCAGCTCCGCTTCAGCAGTTCGGACCTCCGGGCCTTTCGAACAACATTCTGATTTATAAAATCCAGATTCTGTTCCTCGTATTCAGAGTCTCGGGTGTCGGCTCCCATCAGGTTCAAACGATCCGGGCTGGAATCTGTGAACTTGCTGCGCTCTTCTTGCTGCGGTTCCTCTCCGTCTCCCGGAGCTTCAGGAATCTGGCCCTGCTCTTCTGCTGGCTCCTGGTTGAACATCCAGTTCCTCCAGAGCGCAGAGAGCCGGTGCCAGCGCAGCACACTCATCCGGACTCAAGGACGGGATCAGAAAAACACATAAAAGCAGGAAACACCCCAGGGGAGGGGGAAAAAACCAAAACGATTGCGCCAAGGTGTCAAAAAGTTTAAATCCAAAATCCTTCGCCAAGAAATCATCCAGGAAAGGTTGAGAAACCAAATAAATCACTCCAAAGGTCTCAGCGAGGAGCGTAGCAGCTCCATCAGATGCATAGTGACAAACTTACTCACATGTCTTCTTGCTCACTCCGTCGCCCTCTGACACGCGCAGAGCGTAAAGTCAGGCCACAGTTTCCTCCAGGAAGCCGTAAATACAACAATATCCTCAGCAGGCAGAAAGAAAACAGCACAGTACACAGAATCCGGCCATACAATTCAGTCCCCACAGGCATTTTGTGCTGGTCAGTTTGTTGAAGGAAGAATTTGTTTTCGTTCTCCGTTGCATAATAGCCTTATTATGTCAGTTAAAACCACATTGTTCATCAGGAAATCATGTTACAGAACCTATTAAACAATACTGCTTTGGTTTTTTAACATTATTTTTCACTTACTTTTTTCCTTTCTTACATTCTGTTTTGTTTACTCTGATAGTTTATTGTTTTAAAATGGCTCGAACATTAATTTTTGCATTATGTGGAGGAAAAATGGGTGAATTACCATTTTTCCTCACAGCTTTTTACAGCTGCTGCTGTCCATGAATTAATCATTTGACTTATTTGTTGCTTTGTAATTTGCTTTTCTGTGTCCAAGAACCATTTATTACCATTATTGGTAAATGATATGTTTTGTTTTGCCTGAAAGAAATGCATAAAACACCTGATAAGAAGCATAAATATGACTCTGATTTTCTTCGTTAAGGTCAAACTGTGTTGAGGAGATTTAAAGACTGGATGAAGCAGTGCCTTTGTTAGCGACCTCAGTGTGCTACACTCGGGTTAATCATGTGAACTGACAGACATCTTGTACATAAAAACTCGTGACGGCCCACAACAGCCAAAGATATCAATATTCCTTTTGTTTTCACGAAAAACAAATGGATTTTTAAAGTATTTAAAAGCATAACTGAGCTGAATTTGAGATCAAATCAGCTTTCATCAATCTTGTTACTAAAAGTAGAAATAATAATAAATAGTGACTCCTGGGTGGTCAGAACTTATGAATGCGCGATATATTGTGGAATACGGTGTAAATGATAGAAATTTGGCCTGCGGTGAAGATCGGATGTCTAACCGTGGTGGTGCTTGTTGATGACGTAAACAGTCGGCATCAATACAGAGCAAGCAGGAGCTGCCGTGGCTGAGAGTGTAGGAAAGGCAGATGTGAAACATAAATTATCCACGCCTGGTTCGGGGTTAATGTCTGGCGCTCTCAACGTGACGCTCAGGAGGAGTGCGGCAGACGTCACGGTCGGCCAGCGGAGGGTGAAAGCGCGGGATCGGTGCCATCCCCGTAAAGCTGGCTAAGCTGGTATTCTTTGATTTTTAAATTTTGGGGAAGCAATTACCAACAATAGCTGGCATGTATCTGCAGGAAACTTTCAGTGAAAATTTATAAAAATCCCTCTGGGCAACTAAAACGCAGTGAGGTGAACTTGGGATAACTTTTCTCTGAACGAGTTATGTCGTGTTTTTATTCCGATAAAATAAAGGTGAACGTCTGCAGCAGCTCAGAAAATCCTTCCAGTTTAGACTTGCACTAACCAAAAGCACCAGGGATTGAATATTATCATTTTTGCTTCCTGAGAAAGAGAAAATAAAGGAAACTGGCAAAAAGAGGCACGCATGATCATTCTTCTTTCCACGCACAAGAGAAAAGAAGGGGGCTGCAGCAGAGCCACACCGCGATCTGTGGCCAATCAGCTAATTGGGGCCTTGGGAAGAGACGAGGGGATGCGATCTGTGGCTCTTGTCATGACTCTGGTCACATGACAGGCAGGAGTCACATTCACAGGCGCTCACTACGTCTGGGTCTGTGAGCCGGGAAATGGACAAAAGTACAACTGAAGAGGAGAAAACACGAGGTGATGCACAGATCAGATAGAGCAGGAATGTAAACCAGAAGATGAGCCGACGCGAAGCTCGTCACATAATGTTTTACTTCTGTGAGTTTTCAGAGGAAGCAGGAAGTGTGGTCATTTCTCAAGCCTATGATCAGGGGACCAGTGGAGGTGGGTGGGCATACTGGGGTCTTCACCAGTCAGACATTCAGGCAGCGTTTGAGACGATCCGCTGTGATCGGCGACACATTTCTAACCTTTACAGAGAAAAACAGTCCCATTTATCGCTGGGTTTTAACCAGGTACTTTAGAACCGTCTACAGTACCTGACGGTACTTAGTATTGGTTCTAAGTCCAGATTCTGTCACTGAAAAGCTGCACACAAGTCAGCTGTTATTCTTTAAGCTTAAACGGTTTGAAAGAAAGAGACGCAAATCCTTTTATATAACTGAAAATAAATCCGTTCAGTCGAGCCCAAAAGAATCTTTCAACACAACAAACATGCAAAATTAAAGTAGTAGTAAGCAGGACATTTCTGCAAAAAAAAATCCTCAGAAATTTGATAGAAAAAAATCTATTTTTTAGATTAATATCAGAAATTTTCCACAAAAAATTGGAAATTTCTTAATTTCAAATGTCAAAAAATTTTCTCTTGAATAATATTCTAGAAAATTTGAAACATTTTCAGAGATTAGATAGATAAATAGATAGAAACTTTATTAATCCCTTTGGGATTTTCCCGTAAGGAAATTGTAGAATAATAGCAACAATAGTAATAATCACAACATTTCTGAAATTTAATCCTTTTTTTCTATCTACAATGGCAATAATACACCCTCGTAAAAATAGCATTTCTTTTCTCCATTTATGATAAATATCTGGCTACTTTATTTCAGGTTGTTCTTTTGGCCTGTGAGTCTGACAATTTGGCCCACAAAAAGTTTGTACAGCCCTGGTTTAGATCATGTTAAAATGATGCATTAAAACTTGAAATGAAGCATTTTTATTAAATAAATCTAAGATGTTTTCACACAACAATGAAACATCCAGTTTTTTTACAGTTTGCTACAGGAGTCGTAACTTCAGTTTGTAGTTATTTGTTCATGAAAACATTAAAAAACGATGAACAAGACGAGGATTTGGGCAAATCTTCTTTATAATACAAGAAAATGAAGAAGAGCAGAGTAATTTCATCCCCAAATAATATTTATTTTTTTAATTGAGCTCATTTTTTTTGTTCTGACCATAAATCCCCTCAGTGATGCAGTTAGCACCACTGCTGCCGTTTTTACAGCTCCGACAGTCTCTAAAGGCACCCTGGGGGGTCGTTTCACCTTAAATATGTTGCTGGAAGAGCAACCTCTCCCCTATAAAACTCATTTCAAGGAAAGTCGGGTGGATCAAGGTGAGCCTTCAAGGCTGGTTTTGGTTTTAAAAAGCCTCGAGGTTTCTTCAACAAAGCAGCAACTTTTATTCCCACTAATCAGCCTGTATGGCTTGTTGTCATTAGGCAGCAGCGGAGCCCTGCTGGCCCCCCGACCCGGTGACCCCGCCTCGGACGGACGGACGGACAGACAGCAGCGGGTCGGGGGGTAAATGCAGCGAAAGGCCAGCCGAGGGTAAAAACAAAACCCTGCTTTCCACTTTAGTTTTTCTCTCCCAGCTCTTTCTGTTTTTCATGTGAGCAGGTGAAAAACGTTCCTCTTTTTATTTAGCGGAGTAACATGTCGCCTCGTTTACGGTTACACTGCCAGGCTTTTTTTTAATGATGCGATTTTATTTGAAGATCTCATTTAATTGAACCAGAAAGCTAAAAGTCAAAACACCGAGTCCATGACATATTTTGGTGTTGAGCGTTTTTTAAAAAGGAAGATTTCCTTTTATACTAGCAAAGAAAATCAGAGAAAATATTTGAGGGAAATAAAATATATGTGGAAAATAAATGCATTTAAAACAAAATTCTAAGTTTTGCTGCTGGATAAACGGTTTTCCTGTAACGGTGAGTTGTTTCTCTGTGATTAGCACTTTTAACAGCGCATACACGAGGATGATTGACAGCACTAAGACCTGCCTCCTGGCTCTAATTGGTTGTCTTTGGTGCATTTCTTCAGATGGCCATAGTAGCTTTTCACAGATTATCTGCCTCATAAACTGTCAACATACTATAATGGTTTTAACAAATATGTAAAAAAAATCTTTATAAAAGTTAATTATTGCAGCTTTAAACATTTAAGATGAGTAGATTTATTCAACTTTCATGTACAACATGTTACTTATTTGGTTTATTTCAGCCAGATTCTTTACTTTCTGTATTTTAAATATCTGAATATTTTTTCATCATTACATAAGTGTAGTTGGTCAGGTGATGTTTTGGTTTTGCTGCTTAAGCACATTTCTGAACACCTCAGGCTGTGTCTGTGGCACCAACTATTAAACTCAAAATGTTTTTGAAACATTTGGCTAAAATTGTCCGAGTCTGCGTCAGATATTCTAATTCCATTTGTTTCGTTTTCAGTGAAAGTGTGTTTTCCAGTAAGCAAGGGGAGTTTTCCCAGTAGACACAAACTGTGTTTTATGGAATAAAGCGGCAGGGCAGTGAAAGGGACAATGAAAATGTTGCAAATGATTACCTCAGATTTAAGTAAACAGCACGGCGGCCCACCTCATAATAAGAACGATTTCATCACGTTTCCCATGACTTCATCCTCAGACATAACATAAACGACCACTTCCTAACAGTCCACTTACTTTCAAACATCACAAAGTTCTTTGTTCTGACTGTTAAAGGACCATTTCAAATGAGTTTTTAATGGAAACTAAGCATTCTGGGAAATAATTCCCACTCCTGTCTTTTTCTTCTTGCAGCTTTTTAAGCATTTGACTAAATTAATAAAAAGTTAAAACAACTTACTGCAGTAAGTTTATCTTTCACAAACTCACACATTTGGGTTCAAAATCTAAAACTTGCTAAATTTATTTGACTTAAACATTAGAAGACAGCAGATACAACTAAATGTAGTAGATCTGACAATAAAGCCTGCAAATTGCAAGTCTATACAAGCATATTTCAACAACAGTCTAAAAACATGAACCACTGTCCTCATATATTTTAGCAAGATGGGGGAGGCAGATGGAGAAAAGAGAGAGAGATAAAACAGAAGGAAAAAATGCAAACATCAAATGAAGATGAAAAACCGGACTGATATCAAAGAGCAGGACAGGAGGGATGAAAGAGAGCGAGCGACATCGATACTCACCACAATCATTTCTGATGGCTCCAAAGTGATGCACTCACTGCCCCGCCTGCCCCCCAGCTGCTTGCCAAAACTGCAGAGAACAGAGACACACAGAAATATATAGGCATAAAATAAAACCAGACCTCAGACAATCTGCTCACACTGACCAGAGGCCAGATGCGTTCAGTCCCAGGCGCCCACCCACAGACCTGCGCCAACATTAGGGCCCTTAAACTACCGTATCTACCAAATCGTTACGCTGAGGCAGCTTTGAGCGTAAAGTGATCCTGATATATACCTGCTGAATATCTTTAACTAAAGATGGTGCATCTGTTGGGAGGAAAGTAAACGTGTTTGTGTCAAACTCAAGGCCCACATCTGGTCCGCCGTAGCTTTTCATGTGGCCCAAATTACATCAAAAAGTCCCACCAGTTTTTCACAAATCTGCAAAAACGGTCCAACGTGCTTCTAGAGGAAAATGTCGAGCATCTCACTTCAAGTGCACACGTGTCAAACTTGGAGCGTCAGACGCTTTTTTGGCACGCAAAAAAAAAAAAAAAAAATCACAAAATTCTGGAGGACCAGCAATTATTGACATTTTCACAGTTTAATTACTTTTATCAATATCAAACCGGCCTTTGAAGAGCATTCAGGTTTTTAATACGGCCCAAAACGAAACTGCATTTGACTTTGCTGGTTTATCTGTGCTCAGATTTAACAGTAGCTCCAACAGCTGAGGGGTCAATTAGACCAAGTTTTAGATTCGGTTGTCATTTTCGAGACCAAGTCGTACTGAAAAAGATTAAATGAATTCATTTGTCGCCTTGTTGCCATTGTTATGGTTTTATGCTATGCATGTTTGCTGTAAAAGGAATGTGAATTAAGGACAATTATGGAGAACATTTAGTACCATCTGCAGACAAGAAGTCTGGAAAAAGACCAAACAGACAAAGTAAGCCAGATAAGGACAGACATAAATATAAGACTCATTCAGGGATCTACTGCCAAAAACAAAATGTACAAAACAATCCAACATTGAATCGTTTTGCACAAATTAAAAGTGCATTGCACACCAGAAAATGCATTCCACCAACCAGTCCTTTCTAAATCGATTTTTCCAAGAATAAATCATGTGACAACAAAGTTTGGCCTTTTTAAGACAACACAAATGCATATTGATCCGCCAGAACTCAGAGTTTTACAGGTTTAGTGTTTTCTCAGAAAAAGGAAGTGAATGTCTGCTCTACATTTATGCTAACAGACAAAAACGGTGAATATAGCTGTTTTAAATCTGCTTCATGTAAAAACTTTCTGGCTGAAAGCTGATCCCGTCTCTTCGGTGTGTATTTCGCTCCTCTGGTTGATTCAGCATCGCTTACGGTTTGGATCTCATCATAGAGACTCATGTCAGATCTCTTAATGCTTAACTAAACTGTTAAAGACAAGTTAACGAATCTCTCTGCGTTTCACACTTCTGCTTTGACCATCCTACTGGTGATCACTGTTTCCAGTCCAACTGACTAAAATCCCTTTCATTTGGAAACGCTGAATCCACCAGACGTCTCCCTTCTTCCATTATATTTCTGGCTTTTGCTCCCTTCTGCCGCATCTCATTTTGCATTCTCTTTCATTCCGAGTTGAAAAACAACATTTCCTCTCATCCTGAAACGCGGCTTCCGGACAGCAGAGACTTTGCTCAAAGTCACGATGTCGATTCAAAGGCAGATCTGTCCTCATTAAAACGGATAATTACAGAAAAATCCTGAACTAACAGAGGCGTTTTACTTGGACACAATTTCCAATGTCAAAATAATTAAAGCGTCAAAATAAAGGAGGAATAAAGAAATCAGCCTCCACTATTCTTTGCTGAATTTAAAGCGTTAGGAGGTTGACCTTTGACCTGAACGAGACATGAGGGGCCCATATTGATGCTCTGCTGCCTCCTACACACCAACTAATTATTATCCTGTTCTTATCACTTTAATAAATACAATTTTTAATTTTCATGAAAAAATTAACGTTTAAATAGTTTTTAATTCCATTTTAATCTGCTTAAATATTTGTAACTTTTTACATTAGTATGTAAAAATTAAAGTTACATCCTGCAGCTTTAAAATGAGCGTTTTCCCCCTTCGCTTCCAGCCGTGAGCCCATTTATCTTGGGGATGCTTTAATCGGCTGCTTCTTGCCTCCCTCCACTGGGCTCACATGTCGGCTGCAGAAAACATTCCTGAAGGTGCAAAGGGCACCGAGGCCCTCGGGGCACCAGGACGCCGTCAAACCCGCGGCTGCAGCGCTGACCACCAGACAGAGAGTCAGAGGTCATTCTTCAGAAGCTGCACAGATGACGGATGAACTTACAATATAAGATGCAACTTTTTATTCTGAGGAGTAAAACAGACAGAAGTGGAAATCACTGGAAAAACGAGAACAGAGGCCCGACTTATGTTACATGTAAGCGAATTAATTTTGTCCAACTTAATTTACGTTAGTCTAACATGACAACTTAATAAACTTACTTGCAGCAAATTAACCACATTTCTTTTTAAGTTGGATCACCTGTTTTCTTTTTTCAGTGTGTAATAAAAAATGCAATTCTGGTCAGGAGGAAATCAGGACACATTTATTACCACTTAATAAAAACGGCTAAATTTGCACCTGGCATGTCGCACCAGGAGCACAAGACGAGGAAAATGTCCATAAATGATAATACTTTTGTTTTGAGAACATTTTCAAGTAATGCACTGGTAATGGCATAAGAACACGTTCTCAAAGAACAACAGACGTTAAATTCTAATCAACACTTAACACTGGAACTGGAAGACATTTTAATATCCCAAATAAAGAAAGAAAACAACAAACAAATTAATTCTGAAGTCTCTAAAAAAAAAAATAGTTCTTCAAAAAAAGGTTTAAACCAGACTGAAAACTTTAATCATCCAGTTTTTGGGAGAAAAAGAGATAAAAGAGGAAAACAATAAACATTATTTGAGTTAAACAATTTGTTTCTGGTTTAGTGCAATCAAATCACAGGGACAGAAAATATGACAACATTTCTTAATGAATCCAATTTCTGTTTTATTCTAAAAACCTCCAGGTAATAATGACTAATGATCATTGAAAACTGGTGGGAATTCTCAGTTTTGAGGAACTGGTAAAAGTCCAAAATGGGGTAAAAATTGGATCCAAGATGGCCGACTTCCTGTTTGATGCAGGAGACTTTTCTGTAGGGCCAACGGAGTTCAGCAACTTCACCAAATGTAAGGTTAATGTTCAAAGCACATGGTGCGAATCTTACATAACCTTCATGCGGTTTGGTGACATTTTGAATATGTTTAGGCCTCCTAAAAGCCAATTTCATTTTGCTAAAAATAATAATAATAAAATTCAGTTTGATCTGTTGATAATAGATCAGAGTTGATCAAGAAAAAAACGCAGCAGACTAGTCTGTCTCTATGTTCATTTGGGTTTTGTGACATTGGAATTAATTGACATTATATATTGAAAGAGATATGTAAAGCCTATTTTAAAGAAATTTAATGGGAAAAAGGTGTAAAAATATCCAAGTTGAGTAGCCGGGAGGAATTCAACGCTCTCAGGCAGAAGGTTAGCCCAAGTCTGACAGATCTCTCTACCCTCCAGTGAGGCGAGACGCCTGGATCCTGCCTGGCCTAAACAAAGCCCGCCAAGGCAGTCTCTTCACTTCCTCTCTGTCCGTGTGTGAATGAGACAGAAGCACAGGAGAAATACAGCCAGCTACAATAAAGGGAAACCCTGCAGAGCTGCAATTTTCAGGCTTCTTTACTTTGTGTGAAACCGCTGTTTGCTCAATCATTTCTTATTTTTCCCCAAGTTACTGCATGCCCACGGCGGTAGAAGAATAAACACCTTTAAGCCAAATATTAGTGACAAACATATGAGTGTGTGTGTGTGTGTGTGTGTGTGTACATGAGTTTTCCCCAAACCCAAAGCTACTGCCATGCCTGAACTGAAACGCGACGCCCGTCTCCTGTCAGCTTGTCTAAATCTGTGGATCTAAAGCCAGGAAATCGCCAAACTTCAGCCTTAACAACTTGAAAAAACACAATTTAGAACTTCATGCACTGAATGATACACATATTAACAGGAAAAGGACACAAAGTTTCTCCTTTAGGCTATTTTGATGACAAAACATTAAAGCACAACCATTTTTTGTTTGCTCAGCTTAGTAAGTTGAAGTGTAAACAGCATAATGTTTTTGGATGCTAGTTGAACACAACCTAAAAAGATTTATGTGGCTCGGTCAGGCCTTTGTTTAGTAAAATGTACATTAAAGCAAAAGTTAACTTAAAAAAGGTAACTTAAACTACTTCAAATAAGTCACTTTTTCCTCCTGATTATAAAAGGCTCTTCGGTAGCAGTCTGTATTACAGCGAACTGGAAGATGCTTCTGACTAAAGGCACCTTTTCTATATTATTCTCATGAAGAAAAGGGTTGAGTTTGTCCATAATCTTTACTTTATGTAAAATCCGTCATCATATACAGAAACAGAACCTGCATTTTTCATGGACGTTTGGCAGCTAGCATTGCGTTTCAGCCATTTTCTTCATCTACAAAAAGCAAACATTTCTCTCACTCTACCTTGAAAATATTCAAGCCAAGTTCCAAGCTTTGACCGACTGTGGAAGAACCTGACCTGACGCTTTGCCAGGAATATTTTGTTCTTCAAGCCAATTTCAAAATCAATCAACATCACCGCGATCATCATTTTGTCAATCGTCATCTGGGTGACGAAAATCTCTCCCCACATCGGTGAGAATTTGTCTGTGTGGCTTTTCAGCAGGTGATGATTTGCCTCCCCCTCCCTGCCTGAAGAAACAAGCTGCTGGCAGACGGAGGAACAGGTTCAGATTTGGTCCAGTGGCAGCTGCCGGGCTTTGGGCAACAAACCATGACAGCCAGCGAGTCCTGCGGCCACACACACACACACACACACCCACACACACACCCCCACTAAAGCCTGGGGATACCACCAATGTGTCTACCAAATCTCAGACATTATCAAACAACAACTTCTCCAAACAGACGAAAATGAAAATACATTTTGTTGGTTTATTTACACATTTTCTCTGTTTTTCTGTCTTTTATTTAGCATCGTCCAGCTGAGCTGAAACCTTTATTCTCTTTCTAAATTGTGCATATTACGAACACCACTAAATGTGCCAAACGGCGCACATTTTAATGTTTCATTCTTTCTTAAGCTCAGCTAAATATCGCTAATGTTTTGAAAGAAAGTTACCCAAAACACATTACTGAAAATAAATTGATTCAATCAAGCGCAGAAGAAACTGAAAATTATGTCGTTCTGTTAACATAGTAATGAAAACAGAAAATAAGTAACTCATTTAAAAAGCAGTACATTTCTGCCAAAAAAACAGGAATTTTCTGAGCTCTAAAAATTGAAGATTTGAAATAAGAAGAAAAAATATAAAAAATATAAAAATCTTGAGTTTGTCAGAATTTTTTTTACACAATACTTGGAAATGTTTGAGTTTAAAAAGTCAAAAATATGCTAAAAAAAAATCTGAAATGTTTAGATTAATAGAAATTTTTTACAAAACACCTGAGATTTCTGATTTTCAAATAAAAATTTCCAAGTTTTCTAGACCAGTTCTGACATTAATCACAAATTTTCTGAGTTTTTGGCAGAAATTTTCTCCCTTTTTTCCATCTACTGTGGCCAAATGAGACCGAATAAATATCTCTGTCTATTTGGATGATGATGCTTACAACTAACAAAAATCTCAAATTTAGATCCCATAAGACGAATAATAATAATAATAAAAAAACATCAACATACTTTTTTTGTAAAGTATGTTTTTAAACAAAGTTTAAAGCCAAGTTTCTCCAAAGTCTTTTACTGAAAAGCCACCTTTGCTGCAGCCGAAGAACCTTTTATAATCCACTAAACTTGGCTAAACGTAGCAAACGTTTGAAACAGAGTGACACAAATTCTGTTATTATTACTGGATAAGAATAAATTTATTCAATTTAGCCCAAAAGAAACTGAAAACTAGATGACTCTTTTTTTAAGACATCAAATGTGCGAAATCCATCATGGCGACTGAGAGTCATTGTAGAGAAAGAAACCTCATAAACTTTCTAAAACTAAAAAAAAAAATTAAATTTCTGAGTTTCAAATGTAAAAAAAAAAAAAATTACTTTTGAAATTTGTAAAATTTCCAAAAGGAATTTTTTTTTGTTTGTTTTTTTTTCTAGACATTTTCTGAGATGAATCACAAAATTTTTACTCTGCCTTTTTATATCCGGCCATAATTTACTATTGTTAAAATCCCTTTGAAGTTTTGCATCCACAATAAATATTCCTTTTGGGGAAAAAACTTTATTTGTACACATTTTTCCTGCCAGTTAAACATTTTTAACATAACTGCAATGAGTGGACAGTCGGCTGGTTCGTGTCAGAGCATCCGACATCTTGGCTTTTTATTAATGTTATAAAATCTTCCAGGTTTAGGACAAATTTTTGAGTTTTCATCAAAATGAACAGAGATAAGTGCTTGAAACATGTCAGTCAGTAAGTTCTTAAATCTAAAATAAATTCACTTTTTGATTATAAACTGATAACACTGCAGCTCCATTATGGCTAATGGTATTAGGTTTATTCTCAACTCTGCTGACACTACGCAGTGCAACCTACCTTTGTCACTCAACAGAAGAGAAATTAGTCTAATAAGTCGTATTTTTCTTATTACAACCACAATATATGAACTATAAATGTTAAAAGGCGCTTTTGCCTCAACCTTTACTCAGTAAAGAAGGGCGAAGTTTAAACTCTGTTGTTTTACAAAAAGGCCTGCATGTCTGCCAGCCGTCTGGTTAGACTTGTTCACCGAAATGAATCAGGACAACATTTTCTTCATGCTAAACTGCTATCAGTGAACCATCCACATTCTTCAAATTCTGAGCATTTAAAGTGTCCTGAAGTCACCGAAACTACTGTTACTTTGTCAACACTGCAGTGCTAACGTGCTGCGTGAGTTAAGACAACCAAAGTGCAGAACACACAGACTTTTAATTTGTACAACACAAAGTATTCGTCTTTTTTATGACCACGTTTAAACAAAAAGTAACACCAAGTTTATCCCAAGACTTTTACTGAAAAGCCAGCTTTTCTGCACCAAATCAGCTTTTATTCTTTCTTAAACTTGGCTAAATATAGCAAGCATTTTGAAAGAAAGTAAATTTACTGAAAATTTATTTACTGAAAATAAATGTATTCAATCAATCCCCCAAAGACACTGAAAACTGACTTTTTTTTAATGTAGAAAACATGCAAAATCTACGACAGGAAATTGGGGCCATTTCAGGAAAAGAAAGTAATAAATTTAAAGAAGTAGTACATTTCTACCAAAAAAAAAACCCTCAAAAAAACAAAAAAATCTTGATTGTCTGAAATTTTCTACAAAATAATTGGAAATTTCTGAGTTTGAAAAGTCTAAAATTTGCTACAAAAAATTGTAATTTGTAGATTAATGATAGATCACTTCTACAAAAACATGGATATTTCTGATTTTCAAACGTCATTGAGAAAATTTCCAAGTTTTCTAGAAACGTTTTTGGCACAAATGTAGTCTATAGTAAATGTCAGACAACTTCATTTGCTTGATTTTGAGTTGCTTTTTTTTGCAGGCGACTATTTTTGAGCCGTCAGTTTTGACGCAAATGCCTAAAAGTTTGGACACACCTGGAATAATGAGTGCGTTTCTGCAAACTGGTCAGGCGTTTCGTTTAAAAGAGACCATCAGGACGCTGAAGAAAACGCACCAACAGCTGCTTCTCAACCAGGTTTCACTGCAGACGTCTCTACATTTTTAAATTGTAGGAAAGCAAGTTCAAATGAAACCAAAAGATTCAGATAAAAACTGGGGGGTTTAGGAAGTGAAACAGTGAAAGTACCGTATACTTTTTCACATTCTATTTTGTCACAAACAAAAGCCTTAGTCTGTCTAAGGAGGGTTTTGTGAAATAAATCAACAAAAAGTAGAAGAAAAGAAGCAAAACTAGCAGCTTTATAGAACTAGAGAGTGAAGTTATTGCAAAAAAAATGTTCAATCTCAGTGGAAATCAGCTTTTGAAGCTTGCCGCTGCATTCTCACAGCATGATGCCGTCACCACCGTGTTTTACTTTGGACATCGTCACGATGATCAGCAGAACGAGCGTTTGTCTCACTGGCCAGAGAAATTTCTTCTACATGTTTGCCACCTAAATGCTATAAGAAATGAAACGCTAACCGACATTTTGAGTAAAATGTAATGTTTCAATGGTTGATTTTTTTTTGTGTTATGATGCAAAGCACTTTAAACTGCCGTGTAGTTCAAAACCTAATTGATTGATTGATTGATTCACATTGCTTCTTTCTACAGCAGTTTGCTTTTTGATTGCCTGGTACTTTAATAAAACATGGAAAAAATCCAAGGGGTATGAGTAACCATTTCTATATTTTTGCTCTGTCTATAAAAAACAAAAAACGGTTAACCATTTATGTTCCCGACAGAAACTCGCCGAGTTCCCATTTTTCATCGACACTTCACCAACAGAAGCTACCAACTGAACACCAACGGCGCAAACGCAAATGTGTTTACTGCTGGTTGTAAAGTGACACAGAAAAAGGAGAAGTACGTCTCTTGCTGATAATCAGTGCAGATAAATAAAGACAAAACACAAGAGTTGGTGATGAGCTTTTAAGAGGCCCGACGGTTTTAAGTTATCCTGCAAATGTACCGCAGGGAGTTTCCTGGCTTTCCAGCGGTTTGAACGATGGCAGGCAGGAAACGAAACATGCTGGGCTAAAGAACGTATAAAGAAAGGAAAATAAACACCAGATAAAGAAAGAAACGCAGATATTTCAAAGTTACCAACCAGCAACAGAAACGCTATGGATCCAGCTCTCTGTGTTCCCTCTGATATGACGCATATTATCCACAACTAGGAGGGGTGAAAGTTCATCAACCAAATAATCCAAAATCAGATCTGAGTGCGGTCATGTCGAGCTCCTGGACGTCCAACAGAGAAGTTTTCCCAGAAAGCAGAAGTAAGAAGCTATCAGCTGTCTGGTTTGTCTTTAACAGAGGAAGGAGTGTGTTCTCTTTCTGTTCACTTCTGTCTGTCCGCTTGCTTCCACAAGGTGTGTGTGTTTCTCTGTGTGTGTGTGTGTGTGAGAAAGAGAGAGAGTGTGTGTGTGTAGTCTCATTTCCTGCCTGGATGTGCTTCTGGGCAGGCGGCTCAGGAACACATGGCCATCCTCTGCTCTGCCAGGGGTTCCGCATTCCTCTCTCTTTTACACACACACACACACACACCACTCCTCCCATTACTTCCCTCTGTGACCCTTTGCTGCAACTAAAACACCAAACCCCACACACACACACACACACACACACACACCCCCACACACACTGTGCCTCTGGTCCTCTGCATGGCACCAACATTCCCACCCCTGACTCGTTTATCAACTGACCCGTGCTGGACTGACAGCCGGTCATAAGCAGCCTGGGGGGGATTGTTAGCGGGCCGGCTCCAGAACCGCTCCAGAACCGCTCCAACTCGTCTCAACAGGCTGCACAACTGCTGCGGTCGCTTCACTTCTTCCAAGTCAGAAAGCGTATTTTTTTTTAGCAATATTGTATATATTATACATATATATGTATGTGTCATGAATCTGATGGGAATGCTAACGTTAGTTAGCATAGCCACAGATGACAGTGGATAAACGGTTTTCCTGTAAGTTGTTTCTCTGCCATTAGCATGTTTAGCAGCGAGTACATGAGGATGACTCACGGCGCTAAGCCCCGCCTCCTGGCTCTGATTGGTTGTTTTTACTTCAGACCAATAGCAGCTCATGGAGGAGGTGAATAAGATTTATCTTTTTACAGATTGTCCCATAAACTGACACAACGTAGTTTAATTCTTAATTAAATTTCAATTTAATTAAAAGTTATTATTTGTAATTTCCATTTCAGGTTTAATTTTAGCGCTGTTAATCACTCTTCTAGTCTCTGCTGTGCTGCACCTAGCTTATCCTGTTGTCAATCAGAATCACTGTTTCCATAAAATTTCCGACAAACTCAAAATTTTTATGTTTTTTTCTCTTGCTAATTTTTGATGTTTAGAGCTCAGAGACTTCCCTCTTTTCCAGTTTTTTTGGTAGAAATTTACTACTTCTTAAAATTAATAACTTTTTTTTCTGCAATGGCGCTAACATGCGGTCGTATATTTTGCATGTTTGCTGTATTAAATAAAAGTCATAGTGGAATACATTTCTTTTCGGTAACAAGAACATGATTTGGGTCACTTTCTTTTGAAATGCTTGCTATATTTAGCCACATTTAAGACAGAATAAAAGCTGAACTGGGTGCAGCAAAGTTGGCTTTTCAGTGAAAGTCTTTGGATAAACTTGGTGTTAACTTTTGTTAAAACTTGGTTATAAAAAGACGAATACTTTGTGTTGTACAAATTAAAAATCTCCATCTGCATCTCTTGAACTGAAGTTGGGTACAAAATCAGTCCAAGGGCCACAAATGGCCCCCGTGCCGCACTTTGGACACCCCTGCTGTAAGGAGTGAGAGACGGTAAAACAATCAGGTTCCATTCTTTACCCAGAATGTTTTTTCTTAGTTCTGCAAACTGAGTCAAAAATGGATAACACGTTGCGATCTTTTAATTAATTAATGACAAAGTTGGTTGGTGCCGCCAAAATGGAGGAACTGATGGCGTCAAAGCCGGCATTGTTTCAGTGATTTCAAACTGCTTCTGATTGGTCACTAGCTGATAAATTAGCCATAACTACCAAACGATCATTTGACCCAGGACTGGTTACACACTGCACTGTCCGCTACTGAAAACAAAAGCAACAGGCTGGTCTGTTTCAGCGCCCTTCACACTGAAGTGAGACACATGCAGT
The DNA here is from genome assembly GCA_903067095.1 of Girardinus metallicus. NCBI lineage: Eukaryota > Metazoa > Chordata > Actinopteri > Cyprinodontiformes > Poeciliidae > Girardinus > Girardinus metallicus. The sequence continues at coordinate 18,521 of CAEGAE010014575.1, read as the reverse complement.
TAGTCATAAACAGGCTTTATTCATCTTCTGAATGAAAAGCTAGCTTCTTTTATTGTGTGAGCAAAATGAGATGGATCATAACCATAAGGAAACAGAACAAGAAAGTTCAGCAGCAGCGATGAACCTTCTGCTGACATCCAGAAATGATTATCTAAAGTATCTTTTCCTGTTCTGACGGGAGCAACACAGCAGGCCAAACGCCGCAGCCTGTTTTTTAAGAAGCTATCCAGATAGCTGTCTCCTCCTTACAGTTTTTGGCATTGATTGCTTCTTTTTCAGTCCAGCTATAAGAACAGAACAAAAAGAAACAGACCAAAATAGTTTCCCATTGAGTTCTGAGTTGATTTATTTAATAGCCAGGTTAAAAAAAAAAATCTGATTGTTTATTAATCACCCCATCAATCACCAACAGATGGAGCAGCAACTGCCATGTTCCAATCGCTGGCTAAATGTTTGTCTCACTACTTAAAATTTCAGTCAATAAATTAAACTTGGAGAGCAAAACAGACATGAACTGCTCAGCAGGAGTGTCTGAGTCAGGCAGTGTGATGAAGCAAACCCAAAATTAGAACGAAAGAAAGAAAGAAAGAGAGAAAGAAGGAAAGACAGAGAAAAAGAAAGAAAGAAAGGAAGGAGTGTGTAGTTTGGCAAAGCTCTCAGACATGGCAAAACATGTCATTAGCCCCGTCGTGTCGACTCTGCTAATCCTCTACAACAAAGAACGTACGACCTTGACCTGCAGACGAAACACATCGGCTTTTATTTCTGTTGTTGTTACAGAAACAATCAGTTTGTTTCTCCAGATTCATAAGTTTTGTCTTGCAGTTTTCCACGACAATTAACCCCAACTGGACTTTCATGCTAAGAAATGTAGTTTACTGCTGTTTAGCAATTTGGTCAAACTGTCCAAACTTTTTGTCTCAGAGGCCAAAACTGTTGACTCAAAAGTAGTCGGGGTCAAAAAAAAATAAAAAAAAATAAAGTACTTACAATCTCAGAATTTTATTAGGAAAAAGACTTAGAAATTTCTGAGTTTCAAAGGAATTTTTTTGCCATTTGAAATTAAGAAATTTTCGAGTTTTTGTATTAAATGTCTGCGATTAATCCAGTAATTAGATTTTTTTTTTCTTTTGCAAATTTTCAACTTTTCAAACTCAGAAATTTTCCACAAAACTCTGAGGTTAATCAACATGAATGTGTGTAGCTGTTTCCTCACGCAGCAGCAAAAGCAGCATTTTCACGCTCTACAGCTCTGTGACATGCCAACTCTCTTATCGTCCAACAGATGAGCACAAACACACAACACACACACACACACAGAACATCTGCCTCACGACAAGCTGTCAAGATAGCGCAGCTTCATGTGTCATGTCAGATAAATCCTGCTTCTCTCACTATATGACACCTCAGTGCCACACTATCATACTGCTGTTTTCCTGTTATTTCACCCTTGTGTGTGTGCGTGTGTGTGGGAGTGTGTGTGTGGGCACATACCAGCACCTAGCCAGGTACATATCCTCCTTGACGAAGACGGATCCAGAGAGCAGGATGTACCAACAGGTAGCGAGGGTGTCTGGACTGTAAAAGACAGAAAGATTGAGAGATTTATGACGTTATGCAGGCTTCCTGCACATTTTTCATGTCAAAAATGTTGAAGCGTTAATACAAAAGTTCACTCTGAATTCATTGCAGGTATTTCTGAAGTCATCAGGCTTTGAATGTGGAACAGACAGACAGACGTTTTCACAAAATGACAGGAAATACTAAATGCTTCCATATTCCTGAAGATCTGTGACATGTAAGCAACAATAAGAGACACGTTACACATTAATGACTCAAACTGCAGCATAAAATAAATATGCAACAGCTTTTGCATTTGAAAGTAGAGAAGAAATTAAATAAAATATCATAATGTAGCACTGCATGTCGATGAGACTGAGTTCCAGCCTTTGATTAGGCCGTTTCAATCTGGTATCTTCTGGTGAAGAGGTGAATTCTTGACTCCATCATTTAGAGCCACCAATCCAAGTCCAAAAGCAGCAAAGACAAATCTCCTTCTGAAATTCTGTGTTAGTTTTATGCCAAATGTGACGTGTCAGGGGGGCTGGAGAATAAATCAATAACTGATCAAATATTCAATATTCATAATGTAGAATATTCACTGAACTAAAATCCAGAACCGCACAGCATTCTGGGAGAAAGATCGGCGGAATCAACTAACTCACTCGCTCTTTGGTTACCTAGCAACAACCTGCTGGGTAAAAAGAAGTTCCAAGTTCCCCCTCCCCCCCTCCCCAAACTTTGGTTACCTAGCAACAACCTGCTGGGTAAAAAGAAGTTCCAAGTCCCCCTCCCCCTCCCCAAACTTTGGTTACCTAGCAACAACCTGCTGGGTAAAAGGAAGTTCCAAGTTCCCCCTCCCCCCCCTCCCCAAACTTTGGTTACCTAGCAACAACCTGCTGGGTGACTTGAGCTGCAGCATTTTAAGATTTCAGTCATAACAATAAAAAAACAACTGTGTGGCTGAAACAGGAAATGTCACACCACCAGTTTGGAAGCATTTCAAATATTTAAAAAATCCCCACATAATACTTTATCTGATGTAAAATATGTTTTTCATACGGCCATATCGTCCAGCTCTGTTTCAGAAAGTTCTGCTTTTTTCTCACTGAATTCGTTCTGGAAAAAATGTCTCATCTTGATGTTTGTGTGGTAATATACACTGTAAAAACACAAAATCACAAGTGTTTTTGGCCTAGTTTCTAGTGCAAATATCTCACTACACTTGAAATAACACAAAACTAACTTATAAGTAACTATTTTTCTGCAATATTAAGTAATTGGTTACTTAAAACAAGCTCATATTTCTTGCTGCAAAGATACTTACCAGTTAGTTTTGTCTTATTTCAAGTTTACTAAGATATTTGCACTAAACTGGACCAAAACAACTGGGTAAGATTTGTGTTTTTGCAGTGTAAGACAGGACTTTGTCTTCTCATCGGTGTTCACAGCATCCGTCTTGCTGCTGTGACTTTGTTTCTCGGTGGTTTTTACATTTCTTTAGTTTGAAACATGGTAAATTGCTTCTTTTAGATGATTTCTTAATTCCACAGGTCTGCCAGTATTTGTGGGGTGGCTAGTAAAAGAGGGCAATTATATTTTTACATAAGGCTAATCTATCTAGTTTAAATCAAATATTTGAAAACTCATTTTTAATTGCACCAAAATTAGAAACCAATATGTCAGGAAGCACCCATTCAATTAGTTAATTTCTTAATTTTACTTTCATTACATGCTCTGTAAGATGGCAAAGCTCCCCACGCAATCCCATTCAAAAGGTAAAAACGATTTGTGTTTTTCTCGGCTTGTTGGATTTAAGTGAAGGAAACTCGATTAACTATCAGTGCAGCTTTATTGAACAGACTTTGATCGCTTTCATCGCTGTTTTTGTGTGTGCAGCTCAAGAGTAATTGAACATGGCAGGCGCTTTGGTCGGGGTTAAGGTACTTAAGACTTGCCGCCGGTGGAGACGTGGGAGAGTATATATCACAGGAAAGGAGAGAGAGCGGGCGCGTGTGTTTATTTGATGGTAAATTAAACTACGGAGTGTCTAATGTGATTCTAGTGAGGATGATAATGCATCAACAGCAGGAGGAGCTTCTGTCTCATCCTTTCATCTGCTGCTGTCCGCCCCACGTCGCTCTCATTCCCTCCACATCTCGGACGCCTCCATCCCTCCTCAGTCCTCCGCTCGGCTCATTTGTCATCTTCCCTCCATCTTGACGCAGCTATTCTTTCCTCCCTCTACCTGGTTAGCATATTCACTTCTTGTTTTCTTTCCTCCTCTGCATCCTCTCCTCATATTTTTAATAAAACTCCTTTGCAGCTTCTTATTTCATACCGGCTCCAATCACATTTTGCTAACTCTTGCTGCCATGCTTCTTATCTCGCTCCATCCTGCTGGTCGTTAATCATGGCTCTGTCTGACTTTCAACAGCTTGTGATGCAAAATTTGCTTCTGATGATGCAAAACTTTTAATGTCACCCCCACAAAGAGCCAGGACATTACAGGAAGAGGATTATTCAAAAAGCAAAAAAGGCTCAGAATCTGTCAACAGGGGAAATATTAATTATTTAATACAGTTCAATATTATCCAAGTCAAGAAGCAGCAGAGCAAAGGTGTGAAAGAATGTGCTTTTGTCAGATCAAACTAAAACAAAGGCCTAGTCCACACGTAGCTGGGTCTTAAAATAATGTTTGTTTCCACACCTGATCGGTCTAAGATAAGTGATCATCCAAACAAACCCAATAAATCACCACCGAGCGTTGGTGTAACCCTGCCAAACGCACCAAACACATTACTACGGTATTACTTAAGAGCATTTCGTTGGAAAGTGCCGGGGAAGCGAGACGGGGGACCCGCTGGGTCGGGCGAGGGACCCATAAGAACTGCTTGCAGTTATAGTTTTATTTGTTGTTTCTGTTGTTTTGATATCTAAAATGTCTTCTAGTTTTAAATGTTTGTTAGAATTTAAAGTTTATTTAACTTTACCGTTATATTACTAGAAAATTATCTCAAAACGACAATATTATCGTTTATCGCAATAACTTCTGGGACTAAATTTGCTATCACGACAAGCCTACGCAGGACTGGAAATTTCAATAGAAACTGGATTATATCAAACTATTTCCATCATAGAAGAAGTGGAGGAGAAGAAAACCCTCAGTGTTCACCAGGACAACAGGCTGGACCAGAGGAACAGCACAGCCGTTTACAGGAAGGGTCTGCGCTTCTTGAGGAAGTTACTGATAAGACAGAGGAATATCACAGGAACATTGTCATTTATTGCGAGAGCTTGTACTTACTAGAACAGGTAGTGGTTAGCCTCATGCCTCTCATACCTGGCGGAGGTGCACATCGACCTGAGAGACACACGCAAACATGTTAGCTTTTTCTCCCAGAAGCCATCAGTACACTTCTCGCTCGTGAAAACCATCACAGATCCATCACGTTTCCCCCGGAGGCACCGAGCTAAGAGAACGCCTTCACTGCATGGCAGCCTGCTGTAGTAAGACGAATGGCTTTTACCTTCTGTGTGCACAGCACTACCGTCTCGACTGCAGTGCTTCTTTTACTGTACTTTTACATTTCTCCAATAAAACGCACAGAAATGAAGCTAAATTTCCATAGAAGGATTGGAATGATGCATAACTTTAACGGTAAGACATAAAGTCCATGCAATTCATCAGACAAGTACATCAGCGAAAGGCCTTAACCACTCTTACCCACAGGTGCATTTTGTAGACGTGGGTTTAATTACACATATAAATGTATTATATTACCGCTTGTGGATTTAACAAAGTCATTTTTGACTAAAACACCATTTTAACCTTTCCATGCACAAGTCAAAAACAAACTCAAGGCTGAAAAAGACAAAACAAAATGAAACGGGAAAAAGTCGACAAAACTAAAACAGAAATGGAGAAATAATATTTACATGTCTGTCAATGCTTCCACAAAAAGGGAAGCATTATTAGCTTATTACTCCTTAACTTTTTTATACATACAGAATTATCAAACCGAAGCAAAAGAATATTTTCTGTATATGTTTCCATAACATATTGCCTCTCATCAGGCAACAAGTTAGCTTGAATCAACATCACAAAAATAAAATGAAGTCAGAATTCAAAAATAAAATCAAATAAACTCAAATTTAACAGAGTTTTACAGCAGGTCTACTGATTAAAGGATTTCTGAACTTTTACCGAGGCTAACTGAACCGTTTTCCAAAATAAATGACTAATCCAAGGACAGGAAGACTAAAGCATTTTCTTTAATATTTGATTTGGACAAACTGACCAAATATACTCTCAAATATTCTTTGTACATTTGGGAAGATGGCGTCCCTTCTCACAAAAAATAAAGACATCTGGTGCCTGGATCATCTCCACATGGAAAGAAAATGCATCTCCTGCTAACCTTTAGGCTGATGTTTATAGACATGTTTGCAATCTGCACACGTCTTGAGTGCATCATTGTGTAAGAAGAAATAAATTAAAATGATCAATAATTTCTATTTGCATGATTTATCGTCTTTCTCTTCTCTTTTTCTACCAAAAACTGGATGATAAAAGTCTTCAGTCTGGTGCTTTGGCCTCAACTAAACCTTTTTTAAAAGGACAATTTTCTTAAATATTGAAAAAAAAATTACATTTACTGATCTTAGAAAAAGTGTTCCTGCATTACTATTATGCCATTAACATTGTGTTACTTGAAAATGTTCTCAAATCATCAATATTATCATTTATCGCAATAAGTTCTGGGACAATTAATCATCCAGCAAAATATGTTATTGTGACAGGACCAGATTAATTGTCACATTATGTTTAAACAGCTTTAAAATTGATCAAACATTTTGTTTGACCAATTAGTTTGCTCAAACAGAAAGAACACTGATGATTTTGTACCGTTATCTTATAGCGTCTTCACCAAATTAAGTGGCTTGTTTTCTTGGACCAAGCTAATTTATCCTAAATAATAATAAAGACACTTTGGGAAAGCCAAAACACGGCTCTTAAAGAGTGGGATCAACATTACAGTAATAAAAAAGTACCTTAGCTGATGTTCCCTGAGGTGCGAGAGGACGTCCATTTGGTAGAGGTGGCAATAGATGATGTGCAGATCCTGCCAAACACAAAGAGGAGAAAACTATTTTTAGGAAAAGAGCAACGGTGTCAAAACTTTTCGCCATGAAGGCCGAGTTACGTTAAAGTTAAAATCACTTCAGAGCCACAAAAGTTATTTCAAATTTTTTTATAGCACAATCCAGTAATTATTTTACCATCAGTTGTTCTAAAAATGCTACATCAAACATGATTTAAAGGGTCTCTGTCTCTTTAAGAAGCTCCTACTCTGACCCTCTGCCTTCAGGAAGTCGTTACAAGATAAATACTGCCCCTTTAAAACAAACTTTTTCTGCCTGTTCAATTTTATCTGCTCAGTAATAATAAACAAAAAATTCAAAATTTGATGTAAATCAACACAGTGGAATCACATAGAGGCAAAACATAAAAATGTGTTATTGTCAGAGTGTTTCAAACTTTTTGGAACTGATTGTTTGTTTTTTTTATTTGAGCTGCAGATGATTTGTGTTTGAGTAAAAGATGTTCGTGATTCTAGTTTCTCTAATTTCTCTATTATTGGGAATCATTTATCTGTAAAACATCTTTCCCTAAAAGATGAAAAAGGCCTACACTTTGCTCCATTCTAGACTTGAGGTCAGGCGGCCACACAAAATCCTTCAGAGGGCCGTAAATGGCCCCCGGGCCACACTTTGGACGTCCCTCCACCTTGCTAACCCACGCACGCAAACTCAAATAAAATTCACATAAAATACTCCAATTAGTGCTTCTTTAAATGTCAATCTGCTTGTTTCCTGTTAATTATAACCTAAAGCTCATTTTTCAGAGAGACGAACGTCTCTGCACTGTATAAATCACATCAAGTGCTTTAAGTTGACAGTAGCCACTTGGCCTGAGTCAAACACTGACTATCAAGTTGACATCCACTTATGCACCCACATGACAGGCACACACACAAACAGTGATATACCCACTGATGGACTTAAAATAGAGCTTTCAGGAGCAGCTGTCAAAACATTTAGAGGACAACAGAGGGTGGCGGGAAGCTTCACACGCGAGATCAAACTGTGGCTGCAGGACGTTCATTTTAAACAGGTGGACTGAACAGGCGGCGCAAAACATGAGCAGAGACTGGTTTAAAAAGAAAACATCTGACTCTTTTCTCTGTAGAAAATATTAAAGATAGCAAACAGTTGAAGCAGCGAGGCAAACTTGAGACCTGAAAGATTTTGTGACAGTTATCCAAGCCCGAAGATGCTCAAAGCCAAAAAAAAAGAAGAAGAAAAAAAAAAAGGAACGATTTCTCATTTGCCATCAGATCCAGACGGTGCGATTTGACGCTACAACACTTTAAACATCAAAAGGTTTTTAACACCCATGCTGCAACACGGTCCATGAAACGGCCTGATGCAACTGTAATTCAGTGTAAAAATACAGAAACGAGCAGCTGCTTGAAGCTTAAGTGGTTAGATGATGATAAAGCTGAACTGGCTTCTTCATGAACTCCTGTCTCCTTCACTGATCTCACAGCACCAACACTGGACATGCAACCGCCCAAGATACAAGTCAAAATGTGGACCGAGTGTAAAAATGAAGGGATTAAATTCACATGAAGACATTAAAGCTACAAGATGGAGATTTGGATGCTTCCAGCATCTTTTTAAAGAAAATACTTGACTGCATGTCCAAATATTTAATGTTCTTATTGCATGAAATACAATGGAAATACCAGAAAGCAATTTAGATGATTTAAAAGATCAATACTTTTGAAAAGACAATCCTTTGAATAAGTTTGTTTGAAGATGATACATTATAATGTCTGGTTTGTTAAACGTTAAACCACAATAATGTACAGAAACCATTTTCAAGTAATATAATAAGAATGGCATAATGATGCAGAAACAGATTTTCAAGGATCAATAAAATTTAAATTTTAGTGAACATTTAAACACTGAAACTGGAAAACATTTGAAATATCTAAAAAATGAATAAACAAAGCAACAGAAACAGATAAATTGAATTATAAAGTCTCTGTAGGAAAAATTGTTCTTCAAAAAAAAAAGGGCTGCTTGAAACTGAAGACCAGTTTTGGTTCAGTTTCCAAGCAAATGAAAATGACTGAGTTTGTTTCATTTCATCATGCTTTTGTTTATTGTGACTTTTGACTTTTAAAACCTCCTTCCTGTTGCTGACAGAAAGGCAGAGACGGTGAGCACAGATCAGAGCAGCGAGAAAGCCAGAGCATATTGACTTTAAATCTGCGTAAACTGGGTTAGTGAGCTCAACAATCTGCTGCAGTAAGCAGTCCTGTGCAGCTGCAGAGCGCTCATGGTACTACGGCACTCAGCCCTGAGGCGGTGGGCGGCTCACACAAACCCCAGCTAGTCCCCGCTTGTTAGGCGTCCTAACGTCGCCTGATTAAAAAATAAACATCACGTTTTACCAGAAGTTCTGAATGGGATTTTATTTCAGATGCTGTTTATGTTTTGAGGATTCAAAGTGACTGGTTGAAGCACGCACACGTCTCTGAAATGTCGTCATTAGATGGAGCTTTAAGATTTATATAACCGGGTTTGATGGACGGCTTTGGTCACTCTTACACTCCAGCATTGGTATATTTTTATTTCTAAGGAATCCAGGACTTCATCCTTCATATTTGTTGGTTTTTATAGAGAAAGTCCACCAGTGGATTCTCTCTTCGTTGTGTCCGAACTGAACTTTTAAAGAAACCTTTTCAGTCTTCTGCTGCAGAAATCCATGACCCTGGTGGGAATGTTGTCTCTGAATGTTTTTAAGGTTCTTCTGACTGTCTGTAGATGTTTTACCTGAGGAACGATCCATCGTTAGAGGTGGATTACAAGGTGCACTGTTAATGAATGGTCTATTTTCCATCTTTTTTCATAAGCGCACCGGACTATAATGCACATTAAGCGAAACAAACATAAGTCATCAGTCCGAGCACAGACCGTATTACTCTGCGACGCTCCTGACTACGGTAGCTGTAATGTAGCGCAACTAAAACATTTTTGACTGAGCACCGTGAGCGTCGTTTACCACACAAAATCGCATCAAGGTCAGTCAGCACAACCAGAATTAATCAAATTAATTCACTAGAGGGCGCTGTTTTACTCCAGCGCACCGTCGTCTTTTGATAAAACTAAAGGATTTTAAGTGCGCCTTATACTCCGGAAAATACGGTAATTAACTTTTTTTTGTTTTTGCCGTGAATGTTCTGTAACTTCAGCCTTGGCAAGGATTCTCTTGCAGAGTAGATTTTTTTTTTAATCTCAATTGGGTTTTTGTGGCTAAATAAAGGTTAAATAAAATAAAATAAAGCTCTGTGCATGAAGTTTACTGCAGCCAGGTCAGTGATAACACCCAAAATATTACCCAGAGGCAAGAGGATTATCCGACTCTGGACCGGATGGGCATTACAACCTCTATTAGAATGATTACAACTGGAGACACCAACTGTCCCCGTTGCCTGCATTGATCCGCCTAAAGCAGGTCATGATCGGGCCGCGGGACGTCAGAGGATGGGGTATCTGCTCGAGTGTTTGCCCCGGGACGGGAGGGTAACATGAGAACAGCCATCAATACTTACAGTACGCCAGTGGTTATGATTCAACGTTCACAAATAAACATTTACAAAGACAGTTATTTCAGCTCAAATGTATTTGTTTTCTATAAATATATTAGGCCTGCCTGCCTGCAAACACAATTTGTAAATAATGATGTGAAAATACAAAGGAAATCAATATAAACAATCTAATTATTACTATATATAGCATAAAAAAATGATGAAAATGTGGCTGGGTTCACCGGGGTTTTATGAAGCTCAACATTATTGATAAAAGTCCACTAAAACCAGTACATTTTCCCAACATGCGATCATAGCTGCAGACAGACACATTACACCATTACAGTGGGAATATATCAAAGTAAACTTTATTTATGTGGCTCTTTATAACAGTAAGAATAATAGGAGTAATATTATAAGAGAAGTAAAGACTTTTAAACTAAATGGATGATATTAACACTAAAAACGGGGTAAAATAAAAATTCAAAAGCCGAAAAATAAAAGGTAAACATGCTTTAAAAGTCTCTGGAGTCCAAAGAATCAAAAGGAAAAACTCTGAGGCAAATTGAGCAAATATCTAAATAACAGAATGGGCAAATAAACCCATAATAATCAGAAATAATATCAATGCAGAGAAATGAGTAAGTCACACAAAGTGCTGCTGCCACCTACTGGAGGACATGGCAAGAACTCAACCCACAGATGTTGCATGTTCAGCCCCGACATACAGAAGTTTGAATCTTTATTGTCTTTGTTTTCTCCATTTTCTTCAATCAATTTCAATTATTAAGCGGTTGTTTTTTCTTTTAAATTAATTTATTAGCAGTTGGGGCCTAAAACATTCGGATCCTTTGACTCAAATGCAGTTTTGGACCTATTTAATAAACTTAAAATAAAGCAAAAGTAAGCCATATTCTGTTCTTGTTGCTAAAACATACAGTCCTGCTCACCATTACTGGCACCCAGGAAGTTTAAGTACATATAATGGAATATTTACTGCAGGCAATTCAACAAGTGAAACAACATTTTCCTGCTGATGGCTTGTGCTTGATGCAAAACAGCAAATGATAAAAAACGTTTAAAAAGATAAACATTATGAGCAAAACATCATTTTTACCATGTCAATGGTGTTGGCACCCTTTGCTGCCAATCGGTAAGAAAAACCAATTCGGCTCACAAATACAGATCACTTGTGATGACCCGCCTCCACACAGGTGACATGAATTAACCAATGAATGATCATGTTGGTGCTTTAAAAGCCACCTGTGAGTCCATCTTCACATGCGACAATGGTAAAGACAAAGGCGCTGTCTGTGGACACCAGAAATACTGTTATTTGTAAGCACCAGACCTCCAAAGGGTATAAAGCCACCTCCAAAGACCTTGTATCCCTGTTTCAACGGTGCGTAATGTTATTAAGAAGTTTTCCAGGCGTGGAACGGTCAAGAACCCCCCTGGACGTGAGGGCAGAGAAAGATTGGTGACAGAAGTCTTCGACGGTTGGTGGAAGTAGTGGGAAAAACATCTAAAGACCTAAAGTCCAACCTGGAGACAGTCTGGTGTGATTGTTTCAACAAGTACCATACGCCGCACACTAAACAAAATGGGGCTTTATGGGCGGAGGCCAAGGAAGACCCCACTGCTGAAGAAAAGACTTAAAAAAGAATGATTGATCTTTGCAAAAGATCAATCAAGCCTTCTGGGACGTTTTATGGACAGATGAAACAAAAGTGGAGCTTTACGATAATTCATACAAACAGTGTGTTTGTATGAATTACAGACGGCGCAACGTAGCCTTTAAAGAAAAGGACACCATACCAACGGTCAAGCATGGTGGAGGATCCATAATGCTGTGGGGCTGCTTTGCAGCGTCTGGTACTGGAGACCTTGACCGTATCACAGGCATCATGAAATCAGAAGATTATCAGGCAACTCTAGAGCGAAATGTCTTGCCCAGTGTAAGGAAACTTGGTTTGAGGCAAAGATCCTGGATCCTCCAGCAAGACAACGACCCAAAGCTCACCTCCAAAAGCACGCAGGCATGGCAGGAAGGGAAAAAATGGACTGTTTTAAAAAGGCCAGCAATGAGTCCTGATCTCACTCACACTCATTTCCTATAAAGAAATCTATTTAAAATAGAAATCTCAATGAGATATTTCATGCTTTGTTTATTGTCGAGCAGGACAAAGATTCACATTAAAGCCTTTTAGCTGCCGATTTTGACCCGTGTCATTAAAAGCTTGATCTAAACTTCTCAGTTAAAGCAATTACTCCATGTTTGTAACACAATAGGCTTTCCTTTTGCTGTGTTGGGAAAACAAATGCTCTGTTTTGAGGAACGGCCCGGATCCTGTTCCCAGCTTCCCGGGCCGTACAATGAGCCAGCCGCTCACACCCACAGTGTGCCCGCCGTGTCCGTCAACAACACAGAGAGGACGCCGTCGACTTTCAAGCTGCAAGAACAGCTTGGCTGACATCCTGTCTTCACAACTTTCAGATCAAATTGACCGCCAGGTTCCCATGAGTCTGTGTCGACACCGAGTTGGGATGCGGCGTAAAAGCCTTAAAGGCAGCAACTAAAATGTTTTAGTGTACGAAAGCGGCTGATTTGATCCACATAGTACTAATGTAGGGTCATTGATGAACAATCAAAGTGACTTCCACGTTAGAAAAAAGGCTAAGTTGAAGGACCACATAAAAGTTTCTATACAAGACAACAGAAAAGCTGGTATTTTCGTTTCTGCCCGGAATGTGAGAACTGAAAGCATCTCATTTCGGTTTCTGCAGCATACAGAGACAGTAAACAGAAATGAAAGCTTGTCTGCAGGTGGGTAACAAAAGAGGCCTGAGTGCTCACTAATGCGCCATAAATCTGAGCGTACTGGTGGGTGGAAGCAGCACTTAGAGCCGCAGCTGAAGTAAGCAGATTAAAGGCATATAGACAGGAAGATTAGCTCAAGAAAACCAACAAAAACTAAACATGACAGACCAGAATAATGGCTAGAATGACTGATATTATTACTGACCTGTTGCCTTGGGAACAGGCCCTGGTGTTACATGAACACAGAATAATTAAAAAGTAAAATTTCTTTAACGTAAATAATTTATTTTTTCAATTTTCATTGCAAAAAACACAAAATCTTACCAAGTATCTTGGTCTAGTTTGTAGTTCACATATTACAGTACTCCTGAAATAAGAAAAACTAATTTACAAGTAACTTTTAGGAGCCTGCTTTGACTAAATAATTCCTTAATACTAAAGAAAAAGTACCATTGTCTAATTAAAAGTGAAATGATCTGCCAAAGGAACTAGAACTGGGTTGCTAGGTAACGGGCGGGGCTTACCCGGGGTTGCTAGGTAACTGAACAGTCTCTTTGTGAAGCAATCGGCCAGTGGAGCTAGAACTTTTTCACCAGTATCAGTGAAATATTGACTTAAATCAAACTCCAGTTTCTTGCTGAAAGGTTACTTGTAAGTTAGTTTTGCTTTATTTCAAGTGTGCGCGAATATTTACATTAGAAAATAGGCCAATGTCACTTGGTAACGTCTGTGCAGCGTTCCTCTTAAATGCTCCTTTATTTGCCTTAAAGTCTGACTGAGCTTCTGATAGGAAAAGGCACAAAAGCAGAAACGTTTTGAGATGAGCCTGTTTTCCTGTGACTAATCACGGCTTTGGGTACCAGAGCTTCTTCAGGCATGAGTAACACATTCTGCAGAAACGCCATAACGTCGGATTGACAGAGAACTCCAACAAATATTTGGTACTTCAGATGCTAATCCGGCGCTTGCGTAATCTCAAAGCACTCGGAGAGGGAACCGGTTGATTGGTGCTCGAACCAGAACCTGTTACATTTACTCGAGTAACGTTTTTGGAAAAAAGGTATTTTTATGAGTATTTTTACTACACTGTTCTTTTTGCTTTTACTTGAGTAACTTTATTATGAAGTATTTCTTCTCTTGCTTCAGTAAATTTCTGTATTCTCTACCCACTGAATGAAAAACAAACATGTTTTATCCAAAATTCACTAGACACAGACTCACACCTGCAGTTCCTGTTAAAGTCTGGAAAAAAATATTCTGCCTGATTTTATTACTTATCTGAATTATTCTCATAATCATCCTTAAAATACAAAACTTTCCACCTAACTTTAGATTTTGATATGTAACTTTTAAGTATTAAATGATTAATAATTTGATCAGTTGCTCAGTTTCTGGATACTTTCTACCACTTTTTTACTCTTACTTGAGTAATTTCTTGGATGGCTAAGTTTTACTTTTACTTAAGTAAAAGTATGTTGAAGTGCACAATAAATAATAAATCAATTAATTGCATGATAAATTAATACAACAATTAGAAAAGATCTGCATGTCTAGGAGCTTGATTTTAGTCGTGACACCTGAATTTAAGTCAAATAATAAACTTAAAACCAAAAACTGAAACTTGAACTTAATACAATAACTTTAGGTCAAAAAAGGAGATCATCCGTTCTGTTTTGGGGGACATTTCTTTTGCCAGCTCATTTTTCTTGGGGTTCAAAGTTTAAAAATGTTCATTTGTTAGTTTTTCTGTCTTCACTATTGCTGGTTCTTAACTGAACTTCCAAGTAAGTTTTACTAAAACGTCAAAGCAGGACAACAGAGCAATCGCTCACAATAACAATTATTAGGCCAAATGTTACATTTGTCTTCCCGAAGCTCTAAGTTTAACAACAAACAGGTTAGCTCTGATCCGATTACAGTCAAACTCTTGACATGATCGTTGTACAAACAAACCCACTGAGAATTTCTTGCGCTGTAAAACCTCATCGCTGTCAGAAGAGGACTTGGAGCAATTAGGCTTCCTCATCCTCTTTCCTACTGGAAAAACAACCTTTTATTCCCCAAGCAGAAAATCCAACTCAGTAAGCACGCACAGAAATCCTCAAAGCTCTGCTCCGAATTAAACAAACACGAATCTGGCGCAAATCACGTCAAACATGAGCCGGCAGTAGTTGATGTTTGCCAAGCAGAAACACCGAAAACAGACTGTGTGAAGAGAAAGCCCTGGAGATTTCCCACACCATAAAAACTTTGGAGCTGGGTTCGTAAAAAGCCCAGTGACGACAGTTGTGGCGCTGGCGGTGGTGAGGAGGAAGGAGAGCAAGTCAGGACAGAAAGGAGAAAAAAAAACTTCACGTACGTGACTGTCAAGCCCCCAGCCAAGCAGGTAGAGCTCAAGGAATTTCTTACATAACAGTGGAAGAGAGGTTTGCATCAGAAAGGTTTGCATTTGGACCGCTGCACTGGCGTTTGTAGGTCTCATTAGAGCAGCTCATGGCTGCTGAACTTGCACACAGAGAGGGCGAGGAGCGAGCCTTGTTCAGAAAGCACAACACCAGCTGCCATGTCTTCACCAGCCAAACCAAATATCCACACGCATGCGCACAAAAGCGCCGCCACACGCAGAAATGGAAACTCTGACGCTGTATGAAACCCAAGCTCCAGCTTTCTGCAGAAATGAATGCGGCACATAGGAGGGATTCCTTTAAGTCGGCCGGTTTTATCTGATTTTTTTCCCGCCTCAAGTTGTTTTTGCTTTGCATGAAATACGGCTGCAGGGAAAGTTGCTTAAAAGGGGCATCATGTAAAATCAACATTTTTTTTTTAGCTTCCCATCATCCTATAATGTCATTCCCTGATTCTTTCATCTCCATGGCAACCATTCAGCTGTGCAAAACGCCTGGTTGGACTTAGCTGTGCCTTCGGGGCACAGCTCCTCCTCGGAGCTGCAGTTTCGAAGATCAGCTCTGAGATCAGCTCTTCCCCACTCAGCTCCTTCAGACTAGCCAGAAGCAATTAGCAAACACCTGGTGGAGCTGCTGAGCTCATTACGGGGGGCTACTTCTAAGAGCAACACTGGTAAAAACGTTGCTAGAGGGTTAATAAAGGAGCCATGTTGTTTCAGAAAGAGCAGGAGTTTTTAAAGGAGACAGAAGCCCAAGGCGTTAAATTACAAAGTTACATTTCTTTTCAGTTATATTTGATATATATATAACATTTTTATATAAACTGCAGTTATCACGGTTACTTGATTATGCTATAAAACGACACACAATACTGCCCCTTTAAGCTCCAGGAAAAAAAACACATGTTTGCCAATTAGTGCAAAGAAAAGAAAAAAGAAATAAACGTCTTCTCCGTTTCTGCTGGATTTTGTGACGCCGGTGGCAGCAGCCAGAGATGTTAGAGGTCTGTTCAAAGCAGCAGGTTGGACACAAACCACTGAGCTGCTCTGCAGCCCACATGGGGGAGGACTGGGAGGTTTAGACAAGAACACAAACAGAAAACATGAAGAAGCATGTAAGCTAACTGCTGCATCTCCACTGTAGGCTGATTAGAGCGTTTAGTGAGAGAACCAGCTCTGACAAGCAGCTCCGTTTCTCATCCATCACCAAGATATTTAAACAAAAAATAAATGATGTTGTGTTTTTGGTTGATTTTTGCACTACAAAAAAAACTTACTTTAATCTCACCAAAAACATTCTGGTCTGAGTAGGATAATCACAAAACAGCCCAGCACATGAATATGTGGCGTGTGCCAGAATTCAAATATACTTTGAAGGGTTTCAAGTGGGATTCAGCTGGACAGTGTGCTGGATTTTCCATTCAAATTTATTCAAACCCTACGCTGCCCTGTCATGACACACCAAACACACACAGACCCGAATGGCCTCTGATGTGCACACACACAAGCCAGCACAGAGTGTGTGTGTAACTCGGTCAGTGACTAAGCGATTCGCCCACAGAGGCGGAGGGGAAACACTTTCTCTGGGTTTGAACTTAAAACTTTCCCACGCTGTGAGAATCAGAGTCCCTCCCCTAAAAAAACACACAATGAAATAAAAACTCATATTATTTCATAATTATCTTTTTTAAGGATGTATTTGGGTTTAAAACAACCAATTAAAATGAATGAACCAGAATACTAAAATATGTTTCTCTGAAACATTTTTTAAAAACTAGTTTTAATGGGAATTTTTTTTTTTAAACAATTAGATCTTTAATATAAGTTTTGAGTTAGATTTTTATGTAAATACAATGATATTTCTGAACTCAATTCAGCTTATTTACATAGCACCATTTCATAATAAAAGTCGACTCAAGGCACTTTAGGAGAAAAAGAATGTTATAATGGTAAATATATACAAAATGCACAACCTGAATCTCATCGCTCTCAGTATTTTTAGTGCCTCCATACTGAAATATCTGCTCCCTTCAGGACATCTGAACATGTTATTAATGTTATTTAAGTTTCTCTCGCTGTTATTAATAAGTTGCCTAAAGTAGATGCACTGCAAGCCTAAAGAAATGACAAAAGTGTTGTGAAATGTGTAAGAAAAACTGCGAACAAACTGTCCTGATTAGTTTGACTTCTTTCTTATCAGTTATTTTTAGAGATGAAACAAAAACAACTTTCTAAAGGTGACTTTCCACACGAGAACAAAATGGTGACATCCGGTCCGACTTCATTCCCAGAAAGTAAAACGGTTCTGGTATTTGTCTCTAAGACAGGAATGTCGTCCGTCCAAGTCGATGCGACATGATGCTTGTTTTCACTTAATGCACGTTTTCAACAATCAAACTGAAAGTCAACTCCACCTTCAGAAACATCAGCAAATCTCCGAGGAGTTCATCATGTGACGGGCAAGAGAAAAAACTAAAAGACAAAATAATAACACTAAAATGGGGCAAGAACTTGAAAATATGTTGTCGAAATAAGCAATAAATCAGTTAAAATGAATATCTGGACTGTTTCTCCTCTTTAATATTATTGAAAAGTCGAATTTTTTCAGTAACACTGCAAACACGACACCCAGTACAAAGTAGTTATAGGTCCAAGTCTCAATAAAATAAGCTCCACAAATCTGGGAAAAACTTCTAGAAAACTGCAAAACAGCTGAAACACTGACTTCCTTTACATCTAGACCAAAAACCCACCTGCTCAGAGTTGCTTCGTCAACGAAACATTGATCAACAATAGTAGTAACTACAGGATCGGCCACCGATCACAATCGGCCGATTTCCGTGAAAAAGTGTATGATCGGTGATCGCCGATCACCTGGGTCTCATTCGCAGCCTGCGTGCGCAGCTGTCTCCTCTCTCCTTCACACTGCGCAGGCGCGCAGCGGTAAATCCTAACACTCAGAGTGAATAGGGAAGTTTGCGTGTTGCGGCGGAAATTTACCTCGTTAAAATGCATCAACTCAACGAATCTAACGTGGCATTTAAAAAACAAGCGCTTGACGGAGTTCGGCTAC
>CAEGAE010014560.1:0-67754 GCA_903067095.1 Girardinus metallicus | reverse complement strand
GGCTTAGCAGGTTATTGCTGTTAATTACGGCAGGTGTGGCCAAAGTCGGTCCTAGAGCGCCGGCGTCCTGCATGTTTAGTTCTCTCCCTGGTGGTAATAATAACCTTCTCAGCATGTCGCTGTTCTTCATGTATGTTTTAACATATTTATATTTCGTAGTATGTTTAATACCTCCTAAAAGATTATTTTCGAAAGGTGCTATTACTCTGACATGTAAGTTTTGGCCTCATTCTTAGCACTAGAAAAGAAAAGGCCTGCCAGTAACTGTGGGTGCACAAAGTTACACCCTTGAGTTGCTCAGTTCTTGAGTCTTTTTACCAACTACTTTTTTACTCTTACTTTAGTAATTCATTGGAAAGGCACTTTTTACTTTTACTTGAATGAAAACATGTTGAAGTAGTGCTGCTCTTACTTGAGTACAACTTTTGACTCCTCCTCTATTCAGCACATGTAGCGGTAATATCAGCTGACTAAACTACTGGAGATCTGATTGGGTTGCTAGGTAACGGGCTGTGGTTGCTAGGAAACGGCGCAGTGCCTTTTGGAATGTGACTTAACTCTTGGGAAGTTTTCGAAACGGCTCATTTTACAGACAGAAAAACCCCATTAACTTAATGCCAAAAACCAGCTGGATGGATTCTTTAAGCGCTTGAGCTGTTTTTAGAAAGTGCTAAGAACCAAATGGAATTGCAAAATATGCGAAATTTTAAATGTCTCTTTCACCAGATATTTGGCTAAAAAGGCCATTCTTTTAGCTAAGAGCTAAAAAGTACATATTTTTTACTTTTACTTCAGTAAAAATATGTTGCTGCTCTTACTTGAGTATGAGCTCTTTTACAGGATGAGAAGTGACCAGTGGAAAAATGGAGCCGCTGTTGTCGGCATGCACTGTCTGACCTCGGTCCACATATCATCCAGAGCGCCTGTTTGCTCAAACACCTTCTTCACCCAGCTCTAATGGCAAATGCTATTTATAGCTGAGGTATTACCTTACACTGTAGCCTTATCTAATATTTTAAAGTTAATAAGCCACATTTCAGAGCTCTCTCTCACCATGAGGAAATGTTATACTAGCCTTTAGAAATGTCAGCCCCCGAAGGTACGCGTTGCTCCGAATATCTGCAATACATTCTTTTATTGATGATGCACAACCTGGACGTCTGAGGGAGAAAGAAACATAGTGACTAAAAGTCTAAAAGTACGACGGAGTAATAGGGCCATACTAAGAAAAAGTCGAAATAATACAAGAATAAAGTCATAGTAATATGACAGTAAAGTCTTAATATTTTGAGAATAAAGTCATAGTGTTACGAGAAAAGTCATTACAATAAAGTCGCAAGAGTATAAAGTTGCAATAATACAAAAATAAAATCATGAGAATAAAATCATAATATTTTGAGAATGAAGTTGTAACAATATGAGGATAAAGTCATAATATAATAAATAATAAAGTTGTAATATTACCAGAATAAAGTTGTAACGTTATGAGAATAAAGTTGAATTATTTTGAGAATAAAGTCATAATTTGACTTTATTTGCTCTTTAACCCTACTTCAGGCCGTCTTATTAACGTTATTTCTGAATTATGTTTATCACTGTGAATTCATATACTTTGGCTGCAACTGGAAAAAAGTTGTTTATTCTAATATTTACTCAGGATTTCTTTTTCTAAGGTAATCATTTCTTCATTGAGCTCTTCGAATAGCAGTTTTGCTTTTCATTTAATAAATCTGGACAACATTTGATCATCTCAAAACCAAAAATACATTGAGAAAAAGAGAATACATGATGCAACTTAAATACATTTACTTAAATTAAGTTTATTCAAGTTAATTTATTAAGTCTATTATTTATCAAATTAAACATAACCATAAATGAATTATGTTGGATAAACTTACTTCAGTTACTTGCTACTTAATAAAAATGGAGCTGCACTTTCTTTCTTTCAGTCAACTTAGACTGATCAAAACTGAACGAGATATTTCTACAATGACCATCAGTTTCTACAAAATACAGCTTGAGAGCAAGAAGCCTTCAGGCCGACTAGTGACAGAGACAAGTGTAAAAACGGTAAATAATGTCTCATTGAAGGCCTGCTTAATACCACCAGTCTAATTTTAGACAGCAGTTGGTGCCTGGGAATGCTTTTTACAGTGCCCACATGCATTTCTGAATAGTAACTGTATTTATAGACGTTGCTTTAAACAGAAGGTACACCCACTGTTTCTGGAAGGACCTATAAACAGCAGTGGGTGATATAAAGAGTGTTTATAAACACAGTCTCAAACTGAATTCAGCTTTTTATTAATGGTGACTCTTATTAGCTTTATTGTTTATTTTAATTTTAAATTAGGCCGACTAAAAGCAAAACAGACTCAAGATATGGAAACAAGATCCTAATGGTACCAAAGGCTCCTATAGTACATTTTAAGACCAAAAACACAAGCATTGCAAACATCCGATAAAGATCAACAGGTCAAGATCAACAGGTCTTTATGGTCAAAATTTTATTTCCAGACTTTTAAACTGTAATTATTCCCTTAACCATTAGTTAAAGTCACAAAATCAAACTAGCAAGTAAACAAAATTTTAAAGGTATTAGACCTATTATGTTTTCTGGAACAGGTTAGAATATATCTATGGGCGATGGAAAGCACGAAAAAATGTTTGTAACATTTTTCTGCACAACATTATTCTTAGATAATGAGATTTTAGTTTGGTTAGTTCTGTCTGTTTTTGAGCTTCTTTCAGAATGAGCTGTTTTATGGCTCTGTCACTTTAAATCCAAACAATCTGCTGCTGGCCACGCCACACCCCCCAACTCAACGTCTATACTCGCTCATAAAAATGGCTGCAAATAGATGTGCAATTACACAACCTTACATCTTTGAAAAGCAGAAGTGGAGCCTCCTGCGTAACTAACAAGAATGCAGCAAGTGCTTTCTGGATGGTAAGTTAACATCAAAACACGTGTCTTTTCCAGAAGCCATTGTACAGCGCAGCCAATGGTAAAACCAGCTGATCAAATGTGCTGGAGCTCAGTTTGGGTTGCTAGGTGACGGGATGGGCTCAGCTGATGTTGCTAGGTAACAGCACAGTGCCCTTAGGACAATCAGGAGATTTTAGAAAACGTTCATTTTTCAGACACCAAAAATTGTAAAATTATTGCCAAGAATGGCTTGGTGTTTTTTAAGCTGTTTTTGGAAACAGTTGAGACCCAAATGAAAGTATAAAGATGTGCAAAATGTGAATTAGAAGCAATACTCTGTTAATATAAAACTCTGATGTGACAATATTTAAACCATCCAGTTTAAAAGAAAAATTAGGAAAAAATAAGTAGGACACCTTGAGAAAACAAAAGTTTGGCTCTAATCAATCAGTCAGAGGCCTGAGATCATACAGGTCATGTACTGCAGCAGGGTCCACTTTGGTTCTGGGGGTCATGGAGGAAAAAAAAAAGAGAAGAAATGGCACACATTAACTTCTGAATCCCTGCAGACTCTCTGTGAACCCTGGTGAAGAACTTCCTGCTCGTACTTCTCACCTTTCAGCTAATTTGGTGTCGACCCTGCAGTGAAACCACCATGTTGGTGGCAGGTCAGCGAAAACTTAAATTCATGTTAAATTTCCAAGGTACATGTTCTTTACATAGGCAAAGCGCATATTTAAACCAAAATTAGAGTTTAGGAGCGGCCTAGTCAAAACATGGAATTCAGTGTTGTTAGCATGATATGGCATGTTCATCTCGCAAAAAATAGTGAAACTAAAATTCCTCCATCTAGGATGGTACAACCTGGATTAGATTGAGACGCAGTTACTTTTTCACACGGAGCCAGACATTTTTGTCCTTTAATAAATGTAATCAAACCGTGTTTTTTATTGATCTGTGTTGTCATTCCTTAATATTAAAATTAGTTTTATGATCTAAAAAAAATTATGTATGACAAAAAAATAAAATAAATTAAATAAAATTTTCACAGCACTAAAAAAGTTGCATATTTGATGCAAAAAATGGTTCAAACAAACAACAAAATAATGACACTGAAGATGAGTGCATAAGCATTAGCTGCTTATATGGTATATATGACGTTTTCCTTTATTTGACTCCATATATTTTATAAATTTTATGAACTGTTTTAGGCATAAACTTTAAATCTTTAAATCTTTCGGCCTTAGGTTTAGTTGGGTTGAGGTTATTCTCGTTTACAGGTTCTTTTTCCTTCCATCAGTTCAAATTTGTAAACATTTTTCCAGATATTACTTGCTTCAATGTTTAGCTTGGCAAACTCTTAAAACACATTCTTTCTCATTGTTCTAATAAACAATAATAAATCATTAATCATTTACCTGCTCTCATACAAGAGCCATCTGACCTTTGGCTCCACATCCTCGTCCAAACGAGGACAACAACAACAACACACTGGAGCTTGAAAGTATATTAAGTCTACAGGTGCTCAATATCAGAGATGAAGAGCCACTCTCAGTAAACAATAGCTGCATTCTTGGCCGTCGATGTGGATGTAGAGGTGATGCTCCCATCGACATTCCTCAGCGTTTCCTCGACGCAGGCGGAGGCCAGACCTTGGATGAGCGGCTCGCGGTTTTTTCCGAGCCGCACATCCTTGGCAGAGAAGGGGCTGAGATTCCAGCAGGTGTGAGGCCGAGGCGGACTTTCCAAGGATGTTTAGTCAACGGAGGACTCATTCATGTCCTTCCCCCGCCTCGGCAAACAAAAGGACTGGAATGCGGGAGGATGCCTGCTGACACGCCGCAGACGGAGATGATACGGCAGGATCTGATCACTGGTTCAGAGTGGTTCATACACCGGGGGCCAAATGGGGCTTTGTCAGCCGGTCTGAATAAAAATCAAAACTCCAGACTGGAGGAGTAACGGCTGTCAAAGGGTTACAGATAGAGATGCAAACAATTAATCGATTTATGATGGTTTATGAGATTAAAATTAGTTTGATTAGATTAGCTAATAACGTCCACTCAGGGAAAATGTCAATATTGTGGAGACAATTCTCACATTACATGTGATTTCAGAAAGAAAAGGCAGTCAGATTTTAATTTGTTTTATTTTTTAGGAAAACAAAGCTGACTAACAAAATATTATCATTTTGTTTGCAACAATACAGCAAAGTCAACTTTATCAACGGAGGATGTAACGACAGGAAAGTGGAGGAAAATTGGAGAAAAACTGTAACATGATGGAAAAAAGTCGATGCCTTTTGAGGAAGAAGTTAATGCACTGCAGTTTTAATATTCCTTTAAGAGGAACAAAGACTCTACATCTGTGTGAACATTAATGTTTCACTTATTTTATTCTTTTCATATTTTATATTTCTGTTCGGCTTACTGTTGTATTTTATTTTAAACACTAAATACTGTTATTATGTAATACAGCTGACGCAAAATAACATTTAAATGTAATGATTTTTTAAAAATGTTGCATATGAAAAGATTTGTCCCTTATCTTATGGAGAGATGTTTGACCCTCTTGATAAAAGAGAAGTCAGATTGTTAAGAAAATGGCCGATTAATTGATACCATCAATCAACCGAGGTTATCTCAACGTCCCTCCTTACAGGGTTTCAATGTTTGTCTCAGATAGAAAACAATCCAATTCTTAGCAATTCTTCTGTGAAGTCAACAGAAAGGAATAATTCAAACAAATCAAATGGATTTGAGGAGGGAGGAATTTGTTTTAAAAGTGGTTAAACAACAACAGAACAAAAAGTAGCCAGCAGGAAAGAAACATAATACCACCTACGGCTTCTGTGTTGCCTGACACAAATACATTTTAAATATCGCCATGGTGATTGCTGGAGATGGGCTTGAGAGCTGAAATTGCACATAATTGCTCCGTCTCAGCATGAGTGAATCTTTGGAGGACTGAAAGTGCAGCGAACAAACGACAATCCTTTTCAACAGCAACAAGGACATGAAGAGGCCGTTTCTGCCAGCAACACACGTTTCAGCGTCTGATTGCTGGTTTTGTTTCTCTGCCTCAACACAGGATTGTCTGCTGACGTGTACTGAAAGAGGCGACCAATTCTGAAGAAAATATTATCAATAAAAATGTATTTAACAAATTAAGCGTTAATGAGAATGGATAATTATTTGTTGAACTGAATTTTGCTTTGCTGGACGTAAATAGAGTCATGCTGAAAAGAACATGAATACTGAGCAGTTTTCAAACAAAGAGGTAAAATGTTAAATCAATGCACAACAAACCTAAGAAAACATTAAAGGGGTGGCATTATGTAAAATCAACTTTTTGGAGCTTTGCTTTCATGTTATAATGTTATTCCTTCATTAAAAACAAGCCTGGAGTGTTTCTTTGATTCTTTCATTCATGTTTGAGGATCCTTTAATGTCCATGGCAACCATTCAGCTGTGGAAAACGGCTGGCTGGACCTAGCTCCGCCTTCAAGACGAAGCTCCTCCTCAGAGCTCCCCCCTCACGGAGCAATCCTCCCCGACCACTCTTCTATTCAGCTCCTTCAGACTAGCCAGCAGCAATTAGCAAACACCTGGTGAAACTGTGCATCTCCTAAAACGAGCTACTTGTCAGAGCAACGCTGGTAAAAACGTTGCTAAAGGGTTAATAGAGGGCGAACTTTCAGAAAGTTTTTAAAGAGACAGAGGTCCAATTTCAAGGCGTGAAATTACAAATTTAATTTAAGTTATGTTTTATATATACATAGCACTTTTATAACAACTGAAGTTAACATAGTTACTTCATTTTGTTAAAAAATGGAAAATAGATAATACTGCCCCTTTAAACATTTATAATCGTCATAAAAATGTCCAATCGATCCAAACTTGGGGACAAGCACTGTGCAGCCATGTTGTCGGGGAATTCACAATTCAGTAAATTGTAAATTCACACAGGTTATAACTTTATCTCCACTTTGAGCTAAATTTACTGTCCCAACATAAAGAAGTTAATTTGCATGTTTTTGGGGGAACATAAATGGAAAAAGTAACATGTTTATTTTAAGGAAGGGAAAAAAGTAGTGAAGTTTTGATCTAAAGGCTTCCAATAAGAGTAAATATTTATTTCTATCCACTTTTTAGGTTGCTGTAATTTGATCTAGTTTCTAGTGCAAATATCTTATTACACTTAAAATAAGACAAACCAATTTAAAAGTAAGTTTTCAGAAAGATATATAGACTTGTTTTAAGTCAATAATTCCTTAATACTGATGAAAAAGTTTTTGCTCCATTAGCAGATGAATTAACTTATAACATGGTAAACATGCCGTTTTATAAGTTAAATAATCTGCCAGTGGAACTAGAACTTTTTTCAATATTAAGGAATTATTTACTTAAAACAAGCTTTTATATCTAGTTTTGTCTTGATTCAAGTGAACTAAGATATTTGCAGTAGAAAACTACTTGGTAAGATTTTGTGTTTTTGCAGTGTGTCCAAAATGTTTCTTGCTTTACGGACGCTATTGATTTATAGAGTTGTTCTAACGACACCATGCCATTATCATTATAAACAGTAAAAATTTAAAACATGGTTTTGTGGTTAAACTGCGAAGCAAACCTCTACAAAAATAAAAGATCGACTATTAATCGGAAGAGACAAATATGGAGATGGAACAACATGGCGGTCTAGGACCAGACTTTTATAAAACCAGTGGCTCCATTACTAACCCTGGCTTCCTACTGGAACTGCTACAGTGGGGAAACTGTAGCAGTTGATTCCCTTCCTAGCTGTCAGTATTTTAACTTCCTCCTTAACGTTAGGAGCTCCACTTGGGCGACTGATTCTGTCCTGGAAACAAAAAAACGGTGCTAAACGATTCGAGCCCTCCAGCTGACTACTGTAAATTTATGTCTTCCTTAAGTGATTTTACAGCTCTGTTTGACTCCATGTGTGACTTACAGCCTCGTTCTTTAAACTCAATATTATTTTAACCTCAACCATCGCTAACCAGGAAGTGGTGCTTTTGGTAAACAGAGGAAACTATTTTCTCATTTTCAATGGATTGTTAAGGGATGTTATGGGGGAAATGACACAGGACCTGCTTAATATCGAATCTGCTAATTCTCTCTCATGTTAACAGGAGTTTTGTCTTATTACCTTTAACAATTAATGCAGAAAATACAGTGAATAAACACACAGACATACCAAATTACCCTCTCTGTCATGTCTGAAGATCCATGTGATTTCCTTTCCTATTCAAATGCGCACTGTTATAAATGGTAACTGGAAACCATATTTTAATCTGTGTTGTGCTACTGATGGTTACCATACACTGCTAAAAAATCCAGAAAAGTTTATCCATTTTTTATGGTAAATTACACATAAAATGTGCACATTTGTTTAAAATTATTGCAACCAGAATGTGTTTTATACAGTTTGTTACAAAAACATTCACAGTCGTCCGTCTTGATTTAAAGGAACACTGAGCTAAAAACCCAAATGTTTAGACCTGCCTTTGATTAATTATCACTGGAACATCGACCAATATTTTGATGTATATTTGCTTGATGATTTTGTAGTGTTCATTACTTGTTTCATTTTTTACATACTTGTTAAAACTGTAACTACGTGGTGACAAATTTGAACCCTTCTGCTTTCTTCTAATGCTAACTAGAAAAAACCAGTCAGAGCCAGGAGGTGGGTCTTAGCACTGTCAATCATCCTCGGTCTGATGCTGCTCGTCCTCTCCCTCCGCTCATTGCTGCAGCTAGCATAGCCAGTCATGAATGCTAAGGCTAGTTAGCATAACCACCGATGACAGTGGATAAACAATTTTCCTATAACGGTAAGTTGTTTCTATGTATAGAAATATATAACGTGGAACGCAGCACGTTCAGGAGGTTGATTGACAGCATGAAGACCCGCCTCCTGGCTGTGATTGCTTGTTTTTCATCAGGAGCGGTACATGTCTTCAGATGGCAG
Source organism: Girardinus metallicus (assembly GCA_903067095.1). Lineage (NCBI taxonomy): Eukaryota > Metazoa > Chordata > Actinopteri > Cyprinodontiformes > Poeciliidae > Girardinus > Girardinus metallicus. The sequence goes on along the minus strand of CAEGAE010014560.1, from coordinate 58,831 downwards.
AAGTAGCTCAGGGAGGAGGTGGAGGACATCGATCTTTTCACAGATTATCTGTCTCATAACAAACTGTCACAACATGACGACAGTTTAAGCAAATAAATAAAAAACTTTAAAAGAATGGCTGGATTTACACTGAAATTAAATGAAATACTCTATTTATTTATTTACCAGATAGATTTTCTTTTGTTTGGTCTATCAAATCAAATTAAATTCAAATAAGACAATGAAAACAACTTTTGCATGACAGTTTTCTCTGATCAGTATTATCTGTCTAAAAATAATATGGAACAGTAAAGAAACTAAACAAATTAGCAGATTTCTTTTATAGCTGCACCGCAGGAACAAACATCAGGCTTTAAACTGTGGAGTGGCCCCAGCTGGCTTGTCATGATGCTTTAATGGGGCTTGTTGATGGATGACTCCATTACTGTACCACGGCTTGCTGCGTCACCTCCAGCAGACTCTCCTCCCTATCAGGGGATGTTGTTTCACCACACGGACTAACGGAGACAAATATGACGGGAAAAAACAACTAAACAAAACATATCTCTAGGAGAAAAACTTCCTGTAAGCAGGGAACGAGCTTGATTAGAGCAAGCGTCCAGTAGATAAGGGGAGCCATGTTGGCGACAGCGATGACAGTCCATCATCCTCTGACGGAGAGAGATGTTGTGCTGGTCTGGTTCCGTCTTCAGGAACCAGACCAGAGCAGCCAGGCTGTTTCAGTTCGACTGAACCATCGAGGTACGACTCAGGCTACGTTCACACACCAGGAAAATGAGACCCATATCCGACTTTTTTTGACCCACGTGTGACTTTCTGCCAAAATGTGACCCATATCCAACGTTTTATAACCACATCTGACTTTTTCTGCAAAAATGTGACCGATATCCGGTTATGGTTATTTCTCTAACCATATCAGACTTTTTTTTGCCAAAATGTGACCCATATACAATTTTTTCTGCAAAAATGTGACCCGCATCTGACTTTTTCTACACATATCCGACTTCTTTTGCCCAAACTCCAACTTTTCTATGCAAATGTGATGCATATGTGACTTTTTCTACCCATATCTGCCTTTTTTTTCCTCTAATGTGACCCATATTCTACTTTTTCACAGTAGTCTGGACGGTCCAGTTCTGATCTTTTCTCCCCAGAAAAAAAATCTGTTCTCTGCCACTTCCATATGTGGAAGGAAGTTTTGCTCTTCAAGTAACAAAGTTGACACCCTTGGAAAAAAGTTGTCAAGTAGAAATAGAGTAAACAAACATTTCTCTCTTTTATTGATTAAATTAAAGTGGTATCAACAGGTAAGAAGAAATATTTTCACGTAAAACAAATAAAGAAATCAGATAAAAATCGGCGTCTCTGTTTGCGCTGGACCTAAGCTGTCTATTGGTGGAAAAATGCTCCCTGAAGTTTATCTATTTTTGTGAATTTATCAGATCTGGACGGGTCCAGACAGAACCATCACACTCTATCTTTACTACGTCAAGACTCAAACAGCTCCGTCATTTCTCCCATGATGAGCGTCAGCATGTGAAACCCACCGGCTGCAGCGTCCTAATAAATCCCAGGTGTCTGTGGGTTGTTAAACCTGAAGGGTCGTGCCCTCTGTGTCCTCGGGGCAGAGCCGATCAGCGCCGGGCGGCCGACCCCAGAGACCCGACCGCGCTGCCACACACCATCATATTCCGCATTTACTTCGTTTTCTTCATCCGTTTTATCTTGATACAGATTGCTGCTCTTTATAGATAACTGGATTCAGTGTGGTAGCCAGGAAGATGCTTTGGGGGATCCTCGGACTCAGATTGATACAGCTACTCCGCCAACCACCAGGGGTCCTCTGAAATGGCCTGATAAAAATTTAAGACTTACAATAAATTTTTCACCAACAAAGAAACTACTACTGAGCCGGAGAGAGAGGTGTAGGAAAGAGGAGGACGGGCTTGTTGACATCTGAAAATGTCAAAATGATGACGCTTTGTTAAAGGTGACTGGTTGTGCTTCCTTGAACAGGTTAGTTTAGGTATCTGGGTAACATGATTCAATCTAAAATAACTATATTTAAGTCTGATCAGTTCGGCTACTTTGAGCTCCTGTTTTAGAGCCACTTATCACTTTAAATCCAAATAAGCTGCTGCCTGCCATGGCCTCTCAACTCAACGTTTACACTCGGACTTGTAAGTGGCTGCAAACTGATGCACAATTACAACAGAACATCTTTGAAAAGCAGAAGTAGAGCCTCCTGCACAACCAACAAGAATGCAGAAAAGTGGTTTCTGAATGGAAAGTCAACAACAAAACACTTGTCTTTTCCAGCAGCCATTGTACAGTGCATACAGCGGTAAAACCAGCTGATCAAAAATGCCGGAGCTCTGCTTTGGTTGCCAGGTGACCAAAGGGGGTTGGTTCAGCTGTGGTTGCTAGGTAACGGTAGCCTGGTAAAAACCAGCCACTTGTTCTATGACTACAATTCTAAAACAGCGCAGAAAATTGACGTTCTTTCTGTCCGCTGATTGGTTGAAATTTTAGCAAAGAAATCCACTTCGATGGGAAAAAGCATAGATGGAGAGATTCGTATTGAGCAAAATTGCACAAGAAGGTAATGGACAGGCTATGGTAATGACGCATACCTGTTTATCGTGACTCAACTATTGGGAGGTTTTTGAAACGGCTTGTTTTCCAGACACCAAAAGAACATTAACAAGTTGCCCAAAAAAACGCTGGGTGTTTTCTTTTTAAAGTCGGGTTGTTTTTAGAAGTAGCTGATAATAGGTACCCTTTAAATATTATCTGCCAAAATCTTTCCAGTCATGTGTGAATTCTTATCACGCCTTGATTGACTGCATCTATGTGTTGCCATTTAGAGAAGAAGAAGAAAAATAGAACATGACTCAGGGGAGCAAACATCATTCAGTTTGCTAATTGCATTGCCAGTGAACCAGGATATGAAGCCTGAAAGAATGTGGTCAGGAGGCTTCCAAATTACCTCTCCATTCAGCGCCCAGGCTTACAATAACACACTTTAAACTCCTTCCTTTAGGCCAATCCAACAACGCAAACATGTAAATTAGGATGAGAGACCAATTTCCTTTTCCAATTATGCCCCTCGTTTGGTTTTACTACAGTTTGCCAAAAACGTGTCGCTCTAATTCAAACAGGAATCACGCAGGAATCAATCCACAGAGCTGTTCCTCTGCGGCGAGGAGAGGAAGCAAACATCTGCTTCAGACCACAAACTGTTTCAGCCACACAGTGAAGGAAAGAGCCTGATGCAAGACTGTAATAACTTGTATCAATAAACCATTGAGCTTTTGTGAAAGGCAATAAAAAGCAGCGCATAATTGTGAGGTTGAAGAAAACATGTTGCTTTTTCAAGTATATCTAACGCACTTTTCAATATCATCCATAAATAAAATCCAGTGCAAATATTTGCCTTCGGTAATCAATTAGTAAACAGAGTCCATTATTTCTAGAGAGGGATCATTTGCTTGTAAACACAGAGGAAGCTACTTCAGTGCAGAAAAAGCAGGCCGGCCTTTAAACGCTCACGGTAAGTTCATCAGGAATGTCGAGTCCCTCTAAATAAGACAAACATAAACAACAACGACACCAGAATACGGTTTTTCCTAACATTTTTGTTTAAAAGACAAAAAACAGAATTTATATTTAACGTGCAAAGGACAAATAAAATAACAATTTCTCGTAGTTTGGTGACGAAACAAAGATGTAGCTGCATCCATCAAGGCAGGTGATAAATTAAGCCTTAAAACATAAAAAATGCAGTGGATTGAACGGGAGGAAATGCGAGACGAAGTGCTAAAAATAAAACCCCTGATAGCTGCAGATGCCTCAAAGCTTCGTGTGGGAGTTGCGCCGGGCGAAAAGAGGTGATCTGCGCTGGCTGCAAGTTGTAAATTATTTTACTAGTTTAATTGTAAATAAATAGTTGAAATAATGTATTTTTGAAGGCGACATGAGCAGTAGAGCGGCTAATTGACTCAACCTGAGATTCCAGCTTACGGAGCAGCCATCTCAGTCACAGCTCCTCCAGACTAGAGGACCTGCACGACTGCTGAGCTTGTAAGACGAATTATTTCTCAGCACAGCGCTGAAAATGGCATAATGAATGAACATTGTTGTGGTGATGTGTTGAAGGTGGAGAGTTCCAAAGAGGAGGAGGTTCTAAAGACGAAATATTCTGGTTTTGAAAACATGAATATTCGTGAAAAATAATCGCAACATTATGACTTTATTCTCGTAACATTACAACTTTATTATTATGACTTTATTCCGACCTTGTAAAATGACACTTTATTCTTAAAATATTTAGACATTACTCTAATAATATTAAAATTTTATTCTCATAATATTATTACAACTTTATTCTTGTAATTTTTTTTCTTAAATTTTGTCTTAGTGTGGCCCTGTTAATCTGTCGTAGTGGTTTGATGAGGTCAAACGCGATGCTAATTAACACATTTCATCTAAAGGCGAGCTGCCAGCTGAAGCATTCGGATCTACTTTCTGCAGAATGATTACTGTGCGATTAAAATGGCCACCAGCAGATAAATTGCACATTTTAGAGTAAATCCTTCCACTGTTCATCCTATAGTCATCCATGCATAATAAATATGAGGCTGAAAATCCCGCTCTGGCACCGCAGCGCCGCTCACATCTTGACTGACACATGAGAACTCTAATATTCCCAGCCTGATTATAATCCCTGTAGTCGACCTCATTAGCCAGGCATCCGCGCTGAACCCTGGCTGAGCCGGGCCTCGCAGCTCGGCTGTCAGTCAACACCTTCTCTTCAAACAAAGAGCATCATGGAGAAATAATCCAGCGCTCTCCCCCCAGAGTTCATCAGCAGACTGTTTTGGGATTTGTCATGCGTTTACAGCGCCTTGCAAAAGTATTCAGACGCCGTGAAATGTTTTCATGTTTTGCCACCTCACAAACTCTGATGTAACTCTGTTGTTACATCTAAAAGTTTAAGATTATCAAGCAAATTAAGTTGAGTGAATTCAAAATCCAGTTTTCAAATGATTTCTTTTATTAAAGCTGCCGTATGTCACTTTTATTAAGAAATATGTTATATTTTTACGTATTTGGTAAAACTGCAGCTAAGTTGTGATCTCACATCCTGGCCAAGTCAACTTCCCTCTTGACTGAAATTAAATCAACACTTGATCAAATAAAATTGAATAAATAAATAAATAAATAAATAAATAAATAAGACCACCAAGATGCTTTCATTGAACATAATAAATTTCTCTCTAGTTTTAATCAAAACTTATCAAAACCTCTCAGCCGCCACACAAACCAGTCCACTGTCCATTCAGCTGATGTTGACTTGTCAGGTTCAGCTCCCTGAGCAAAGCAGCAAAGCCTCAACTTTACAGCGTAAAAGACCGAACTGAATTCCTTAAAGCTCAGATTTTGGACAAAGGTTGGTTTGAGGTTCCTCGGTGAACTCTGAACCGCGCTGTCTCTGCGTTCATCCTCGCTTTGGGGTAAACACCAACACTTAAAGCTGAATGATTTCAGAGGACTTTTCCTTTCTTCCCTCCTCAGCTCAGCGTGAAACAACAAGCTATAAAATGACACTGCTGTGGCGCTAAGAAACACAGAGCTGCCAGCGTGATTTACGGCAACCTCACTTTTCCTGAGGGCAGCGGCAGAGACAGCGAGGAAGACGGATTCGAGCTTTAGTGGGGTCTTCTCATGGAAGACCTGAGCGATGAGACCCCGGCTGCTCTCATAACATTCCTCTGCTGTTTGGGTAACAAACTAAAACAGAAAACGATACAGCATGCAACGCCACTGACACCAAGCATCGAGATGGTTATTCAACTTCGAGCTTAAACGTGACCTACTGCTTTCTTGAAAAGGTTAGAATAGGTCTATCGGCTAAACAAAACATGTACTTTATATTTTTTTCACAAAATCATCCCTGGATAATGAGATTTTAGTCTGATCAATTCAGAATGAGATGTTTTAGGGCGTCTTGTCACTTTAAATCCAAATAATCTGCTTCTGGCCACGCTCCCCTAATTCACCATTTACACATGAAAATGGATACAAACAGATGCACAATTATACAACTGTACATCCTTGAAAAGCAGAAGTAGAGCCTCCTGCACAATCAACAAAAATGCAGCCAATGGTTTCTGACAAAACACCAGACTTTTCCAGCAGCCATTGTACAGCACATACAATGCTAAAACCAGCTGACCAAACGTGCTGGAGCTCCGCTTGGGTTGTTAGGTTGGAGGTTTTTGAAATGGCTCATTTTCCACAAGCCAGAAAAAAAATTTACAAAAAATTTAATTGTTATCAGAAGCAGTTCAGACCCAAATGGAAGCATAAAAATTAGCAAAATGTGACTTTGCAAAATAAGTCCCCTTAAAAGTTTTGTAAAAGTTTGTTGAGCTAAATAAGACATTTCACATGTTTTGCTAGTGCCTGCGTTCTCCTGGGGTTGCTAGGCAACAGGCTGGACTTTGCTGGGGTTGCTAGGCAACAGTAATGTGACTTAACAATCGGGAGGTTTTTGAAACAGCTCATTTTCCATACACCAAAAGTCATTAAGGTATTGCCAAAAAAAGCTGGATGTTTTTTAGTGCTTGGGTTGTCTTTAGATGCAGCTGAGACCCAAATGGAAGAACCGAAACATGCAAAATCTGAATTTTGCATAACAAGTCACCTTTAATCCTTGGACTGATGCAGGAAGATAAGATTTCAGCTTTTGTTCTGAAAGATTTTTAAATCTTTTAGCTGAACGATGAGAACCAGATTTTTGCCTGTTACTTCAGTAAGAAAGTCGTTTTTGTATATGCATATCCAGACCTCGGCGGCTGACCCCTAGTTATGTAAATGTGATGCTGCAATGGCAGTCGTGTAGCCTGGAGCGCTGTGCGTTCCACACAGCACTCCTGGACCGCCGCCTGGGAAACAGATGGCAGAGAATAACACTGTCACCCATCCTGAACGCTGACATCCTGGGCTAGTCCTCTGCTATCTGAAATCCCCCTCATCCTCGCAGACCCGTCTCCAGATTAGGAGACGCACATGAGTGAAACTGACCGGACAGCTGAACCTCATTAACCAAACATAAGCTCCCATTTTACTATAAGTGTGTCTGCTGGAGGCTGTCATAGCGGTGCGGGCGGGTCTGTTTGCTGGGCATGTTTTGGGTTCAGGACAATGGGGCTAACGACCAGTGAGGCAGCCCTCATGTGAGCGCTTTAGAGGAAGACGGGCATCGGATCTGGACTCAAACAATTAGACAATTAACTGGTTAAGAGGTCCAAGGATTAGAGAGCACCGAATTTCTGTAGATTAGAGATTAGAAAAGGGAACCCACTCAGGAAATTAAATAAGCCTTCTTACACCAACATGAGAATCACATTTGTAAATGAAGATTAAAATCAAGCTGTTAGACAAACGTCAGACGATATGGGAAGGTTTACAACTTAAATCCAGCAGGATCCCTTAAATATAATGTTTTTAATGTGTCGGTGTTTGAGCTGTGCACATGAACTGCTCCTTTGGGACCAATAAAAGTTTTATTTAACTGAATATAAATAGGCATGAGCTGGAATAAGAGAGGCTACCACTGTTTCACAATATATAGTATATTTTCTTTTTATGTAAACACCACAAGACTTAAAATAAAAAACGCATCTGTTGGTATTTGATATATAAATATACATTAATACATCATGCAGATTATTACACTTATTGTTGGATTTTAGATCAAAATTTCAGAAATGAATTTAATCATATGCATATTTTGTCAATAGTAATACAGATTTAAAATGAAGTGCTTGGAACTGCAGGGCTGGACGATATAAAGATCTCACACTAGTCGATATTGATAATTCTAATTAGTTTTAAATATCTGAAATACTGCCAAACTGGTGGTGTGACTTTTCCTGTTTTACCCGCAGTTTCTTCTCAATCTACTCATTTTGTCTTTTCACTCCACGCCGGTGTTTTTATTTATAAGCGGTTAAGAGGCACAGCGGAAAAACTTAAACTGCTGCTGTGCCAGTTACTCAACAAGCTGTTGCCATGCAAGCAAAGAGTGAGACAGTTGCTAGGTAACCAAAGAGTGAGACAGTTAGTTCATTCTACCAACCCTGCTTTGCCTGAGGGGTTGAGCGGCTAAAGTCTTTTTTATTCAACAAGCTGACGTATTATCTACTGATACTGATCACATGTCTGTTAATTATTATTGATTTATTGCCCTGCTTGGAACTCTAATTCGTATCATTTGTCTGTCGTAAGTGTATTGATAGGCAAAAGAAACGTTTTTACTTTAGAGCACTTTCAGCACAAAAAAGAGACAAATAAAAACACATCACTTATTGAGCACAGGTTTATGTTTATGATTATATTTTCATAGTGAAGGACTCTGATATGCAAGACTTCAAGTTTCGCTGTGCTGAACTGTTGGCTCATTTTCAAGTCTTACTTTGAAATAATTTTTCTAATGTTTCTGCTGCTGTGTCCTTGAAACTCTAACTCAAATTCAAAGAGATGGTATATATATTACTTTTTGTCCAGCAGGAGGATTTGACTGACACACAAAGTAAGCAGTCAAACAAACAAGAGACAGAAAACTTTAACTAGAATCTTAAATCCGTCTTATCAGATTGCCTTCTGTTTTCAGAGTGGTTTAATGTGGCAGCTACTTTTCCGTGGTCGACTCTGACCAAATATTTTGTAAATTATACTTAAAGCATTACAGTAGCAGCCTCTACTGTTGATAGGTCTGGTTGATATTAATCTGTCTTTGTTTCTCCCATTTGAGTTGAGTTTATTTAAAATCTGACTGACAGTACGTGTTACATGAGATCATTTACTTCCCACTGCCAAACCGCCATCAAAAATATACAGAAAACTGTCACAGCAAACAAATTATCTTGAGAAAATGAACTTTTTGTATGTTTTTACGAGCTCATTTGAGTCTCAACTTTTTCTAGAAACAACCCAAGTGCTTAAATAAAAAAAAAAAAAAACACTCAGATGTTTTGGGAATAAGTTAATGTTGTTTGGCGTGACTCCCAATTGTTGAGTCATGCTCCACCGTTACCTAGCAACCACAGCGGAGCACAGCTCGTCACCTAGCAACACAAACTGAATTCCAGCACATTTTGTTATGTCACAAATCAGCAGGTACTCCCCGTTACCAAGCAAATCCAGCAGAGCTCTTCCCGTAACCTAGCAACCCACGCTGAGCTCCAGAACGTTTGGTCAGCTGGTTTTACCGCTGTATGTGCTGTGCAATGGCTGCTGGAAAAGATAAATGTTTTGTTGTTGGCTTACCATCCAGAAACCACTTACTGCATTCTTGTTGGTTGTGCAGGATGTTCTACTTCTGCTTTTTAAAGAAGTATAATTGCGCATCTGTTTGATATTAGAGTGTAGACACTGAATTGGTGGGCGTGGACACGGTCAGCATCTCATTTGGATTTAAAGTGACAGAGCCCCTAAACCTGGAAGGAACTCAAACCAGACAGGACCGAGGATACTAAAAACTCACTACCTATAATGATTTTGTGTAAAAAATGTATTGAAGATGTTTTGTATAACCCATACAATTATCCAAACCTGTTTAAGAAAGCACAATAGGTCCCATTTAAAACAAAAAAGAAGATAATGCAAACATGTGCAGACCTCAAACTGTAAAATGATGGGGGTTTTTTTTTTAAGTGTAAACTATCCATTTCTAGCCTTTGAATTTGCTGAACGTTAAACCACCTCAGTAACATTCCAGTTTGTGGACTCGCCTCTGTACATATTAACACCTCTAAGAAGGGCGACTTGTCTCCACTCGCTTTCGCAGCTGCCGCTTTCACTTCTCCGTTGCCGTTTGAACCTTTTCAGAATCACCTGTGGGGCAAAATGTCAGAATACCCCAGTGACATTCCCCACGCTCCACTCTTCCTCTGGAGCTTGACCGGAGACCCCGCTGTGTAAACAGTCACGCCATCGAGCGAGGCCGCCCTCACCTGAAAATCACAGCCTACTCGGACCACCACAGGCGCCCTTCCCCGGAAAAGATGTTTTCCTTGTACACAAATCATCAGGGAGGCATAAAGTTAAGAGCTGCTTTTCAGAAGGAATCATATCTGCATCTGCAGCGGGAAAGCAAAGTCCCATTTTTCCTCACATCTGCAAGGCCAGATAGATGGACGCGCTGGCTGGTGGAAGTCCTCATTACCCGTCCACATCCTCCCAGAGAGGGTCTGCCTATCGAGGCAATTAATCCTCCGCTGCTTCAGGGGTCATGTGTCACTTCTAGCCCATCACTTCCTTGTCAGCCACGCCATCTTTCACACACGCGTACACAGAGGCGGAGAATAATGTCTGCAGAGATGGTCTTGTTGTGATGGAGTTGGCCAAGCGTGACGAGCCGAAAGGATGTTTTCCTCCCTGAGAGAGGAGCGCTGATAACAGACGGAGAGCGACGATCAGCAGGTCGGTTAACCTGAGCCTCAAATCAGTGACCGAACATCCAACACTGAAGTTTTAATTCAAGTTTTACAGGTAAATATCTGAATTCACCACTAAATTTGTTCTCAATCTTCAGTATGGTAAGAAAAAAATACTAAATTAAATGGAGAATAGAATCTATAGGGGTTTGTTTTACACTAAAGTCACATTCATTTACAGAGACGCAGATGAGAAAACTGCAAAAACACAAAATCTTAACCATTTTTGTTGTAGTTTCTATTAAAAACTCTTTATGCACTTGAAATAATACATAAATAAATTACAAGTAACTTTTTAGCAAGATACAGGATCTTGTTTTACGTAACTTATACATAAATGTTATTAAAAGTATTAGTTCCATTGGCAGATTGATGGAAAATGTCTTGAAAATCTGCCAGTAGAACTAATAATTTTTTTTTAGCAATGTCAATAAATTAATTACTTGAAACAAGCTCCGATATCTTTCCGAAAAGTTTCTTGTAAGTTGTTTTTTTCTTATTTCAAGTGTTACAATATTTGCACTACAAATTTTTGTTACAAATTAACAAAAAAATGGATGGATGGATGGTTGGATGGATGGATAGACGAACGGATGGACAAATGGATGGATGGATGGACGGACGGATGGACAGATGGATGGACAGATGGATGGACGGACAGATAGATGGACGGATGGATGGTTGGACAGACGGATGGATGGACGGACGGATGGATGGACGGATGGACGGACAGACGGATGGATGGACGGACGGATGGATGGATGGATGGACGGACAGATGGATGGACAGATGGATGGACGGACAGACAGATAGATGGACGGATGGATGGTTGGACAGACGGATGGATGGACGGATGGATGGACGGACGGATGGACGGACGGATGGTTGGACAGACGGATGGATGAATGGATAGACAGATGGACGGATGGATGGACGGACGGATGGATGGACAGATGGATGGACGGACAGACAGATAGATGGACGGATAGATAATACTGAAAAAGTAAATCGATTTCCAATCCTTATAAAGTCTATTTAAATCATTTTGGTGTAACTTTTGTTTTCTTTAGAAGATAAATTCAGACAGGAAACTAATTTTATTCCGACTTTCTTATATATAAAGTAAAGGTGACACTGTCTCAAAATTAAGTGAGGGTTATAGAATAAAATGAATAATTTAAATCCCTGGAGAAACGATTTACATTTTTAAGATATGATGATGTTGTAACAGTTTGGTATATTTTCTCAGTGTTAGCCTGATATTGCATTAACATCAGAAACAATCCGTCTCTGGAGGTTTTAATGTTTGAAACACAGATGATTCAACCAGCTGCCGTTTCCGTCTCGTAAAGCGCACAGCGCTGCCTCTCTGATCCCTCCACGTTTAACGTCCATCTGCTCAGAGACGACGGCGACAAACATCGTCCGTCCAGGAAAACCCAAAGTCTCACAATAAAAACAACACAGGTATAGAAGTAAGTGAATAACTATCTGGGACTTCTTCAATGTGCTCAGTGGCAAAACGATGCTAGTCTCCTGATCTTTGTTTACAGCAAGCAGCTCGTTGTTTGTAGAGGCGGTAAATATTTCTTTTTCGCAGCTGGGATTTAATACTTCACCTCGACATGTTGACTCCTGGGCTGCATGTTGCAAACAGATGAGGACTTTCACCAGACTGGAAGTATTATCTGAACCTCCTCACTCTTGGCCCGGCAGCGCGTCACGAACAGATCTGCACGCAGCCAATGAGTGAAATGTTAAACTCACTTCCTGCAGTTGTTAAAACAGCCTGATGAAAACTAACGTTTGACTCAATTCTGTGCAAAAGAAAACAGTTTTGGCTCATCTGTCAACAACTTTACATACAGTGACTTACAGAAGTACTAACACCTGACATTACAACTAAAACCTAAGTTTAACGTAAGGAGGTTTTAGTTGACAGATCAACACAAATTTCTGCATAAAGATTAGGGAGATGGAAAATAAAACATGAATTGAAAATCTGAAACGTGCGGCATGCACTTGTTTCAGAATCCACCTTTATAATTGTTTTCACACCTTTTTTATGGGTTCAATTGGAGACCAAAATTGCAACATTTGTTACATTTTCAGCTGGTGCAGTTCGTTGTGTCAAATGAACCAAACTAAGTGAAAAACCTGTTCCCCTCCTCGCCTGTGGTGGCGCTGCACCAAAAACCGCTGAAGGAAACGACACAAAAACCTAAGAAGAAGACATGAGCGCAAAGTCCTTCTTCACAAAATGTAAACAAAAATGGAGTAACATCAAATTTTTGCAGTTGCAGGATTCTTCTTTTGTCTTTGGTAAAAGCCAACAAGCCACGTTTCCCACTAGTGCTAGCCACACAGGTTTGTTTTGGTTGTATTTACCCAGAATGCCCTGCACTGTAGTCCACTTCCTGCTTTTGGAGTTGTTTCTGGTCCACTTGCATCCACATTTGCATTCGAACAGCACCAGAGTTCACTTTAATCGAGCCGAGGTCGAGGTTTTTAGGTGGACTAGAGTTCGCTTTTTTATGTACATCAGAGTTCGATTCAAACCGCTCCAAACGAACCAGACTTTCTAGACAAACGAAGTAGAGTTCGATTAAAGTGAGCTAAACATCTTAGTATAAATTCAACTGTTCTGCGAAAGCTTCAGAGGTTACTAGAGAACATTAGCAGCCTTTATCTGGGCCACCAGCTTCCTGACCCACCAGCAGCACAGACTCTGTTCCAGCAACCAAAGGAGCTGCTGATCTTCTATGCCACCGTTCCTCAGTCTGCTCTGTGCATCTCCATTACAAATGTACGCTAAACTTGATATTGATATCCCACTAATTTAGAAAAAAAACAGTTTTGCAATTGCAGCGTTTCTTCTGAATACGAAAAGCAGTAATATCTGGTTGTTAATCACATGACTTGTGTGATCTGAAGACTGTTTTTCCATTAGGCAATTTTGCCAAAAATCTGCCTCATCCTACCGCAAAAATCTTTTAAAATCTAAAAATGTGAGTTTTTGCTTCTAAAATTGCCGCTTTTCTATTAACCATATTTATCCTGCTATCTCCAGTTATGCAGAATCTTAGAATTCTGCATAACTGGAGAACCGGACCGGGTCACCAAACCACCCAGGCTGACCTTCCCTCCACCAGGACTTACAGCATCATGTCCAATGGAAAACAGTTTTTGGGTCATCAGTCTGATTTCTTTGTTGATTGAGAACATGAGACAACCTAATAATAAAGCTAAATCCGGTTTTCGGGTTTCTTAAAACCCCTCTGGTCTCTGGGGATTAGCTCAGCCTGCTTAGCATTTATATATTCTATCTGCAGGTATATTTTTAGTCCTTTTTGTCAGCAGGACAAATGGAAAACCAACACTGAAACTGCAGCGGGGAGCTGAAGTAAGAAGGTTAACGTCACTGCGGTTGAAGATCGACTCTATGAGTGTTAAATGAACTACTTTCTGTTGTCTTGTTTAAATTTACTCCAAATTACAAATTATGAAATCACAAATAAGTCAACCCTGAAACTTTTCTCAGCTGTTGTTTCTCTAATCCAAACTGCAAACTGAAAAAAACCCAAACTAATAACTTTTTGCACATAGAAGCATCATTGTCTTCTGTTGTATTTAATTTAATATAAATATATCTAAGAAATTAGCTTTTTGAGGAACTCTAATGAGAGCTTTCACTGTAAAACTTACCAAACAGTTCAGGACAAATAACTTAAAAAAACGAATGACATGAATTTTCTTTAATTTATTTGGAGATATCAAGTACAAATATTTGAGTTTTCATCCAACGATAATCAGATACATTAACAAGCTAAAACCAATGTTGGTAAGATTAAAGTGATGTTTAATGTTTGCATTAAAAGTGTCATTTGGTAAAGATTCACACTTTTAATGCAACACTGATAAAAAATAACTTAGTGTTTTGTTGCAGCAACGCAGTTAAATCTAAAAACAGCCAACGTTTAAATTGTGTACATTTATACATACATTTATACAGTATTCATAAGAATTACTGTATCAACTTGCATTTTTACTCCGTCTTACTTGTTGAAGTTGATTAGGAAATGTTAATTAGTAATCCATGACTTCCTGTTTCATGGATTACTATGAAACGGTAATCCATGAAACAGGACCGAGTATAAATATGACGCCAAACAAAACCAACACTGCAAAAACACAAAATCTTACCAAGTAGTTTTCTAGTCCAAATATCTTAGTTCACTTGAATCAAGACAAAACTAACTTATATGTAACTTTTCAATAAAAAATCCTTAAAATAGAAGCTTGTTTTAAGTCAATAATTTCTTGATATTGATGAAAAAGTTCTTGTTTTATTGGCAGATTATTTCACTTATAATGCGATATTTTTCCCATGTTTTCAGTGAAACACTCTGCCATTGGAGCAGGTACTTTTTCATAAATATTAAGCAATTCAGATCCATAATCTTTTAGTTTTCGCCTTTTAAAATGGGATTCCCTGGTTTTCTCTTTGCTGGTCGCAGTAGAAACCGACCAGCTGGGACTCGGTCAGTAACTGGAGTCGGTTCAGATCCAAACGACTCACTCAGGGAAACCAAATAAGATCTTCACCCTCAAGCGGAGTCATCATCAGGAATTTTCCACTTTACTGAACAGAGCTCAACTTGTTGGCAGCAGAAAAAAATCAAGCATTGTTTCCACTAAAGAGTATTTCCTTCATCCAGTTTCTATTTTAAATGATCCACCATTTCCCTGCTGGCCACAGCTTTGTTGTTTTAAGGTCAAGGTTCTTTTTGTCAACAATACGGCTTGTTTCAAGTCCATAAGGAGTCTTAAATGTTTAAGTAGATTAAAAAAACCGCAAAGCATTAAAAGCAGCGTTTTACTCTGCAACTCAAGACAAAGAATCTCCCGGCTTTTGAGTTTCATTCCCATGTGAAGCAGCGATTCAGCATTTTTCCATTGTTTCTTTGTAAACAGATTTTAAACGTTTGAATGTTTCAAACCAAGCAGTAATATTAGTAATGACAGCTGGAAAATGTAACTATTCAGGAAGTGAACGAAGCATCTCGATGTAAATTTAAATTATATTGTCTTTACTTTTAAATGTAAAACTATCAACAAAACTACATGCAGATTTTTACAATGATCAATAAACATTACTTTCTAAAGAAAAAGAAAAATGGAGATTTGAGTTTTCATCCAACGATAATCAGATATATTAACAAGCTAAAAACAATTAACATTAGCATTAAAAGTGTAATTTGGTAAAGATTGACACTTTTAATGCAAAGTTAACATCTTAATGTAAATTTTAAGTCAACTTTGCATTAAAATGTCATTATTTACGACTCCTTCATGATTCATGCCATTCAAATAAAGTCCTAATGTTTCTCCTCACTTTAGAAAACTTTGGATAGATTTTTATGGTAACAAGCATAAATTGGAAAGTAAAGAAAACTGAAATAAGTTGTGCAGAAATATAAGACAGGAAGTTTCATCCATTCATCTTCTTACGTTGAGTTTTGACTGGACCAAGACGCAGACATGAACTCTGACCTGAAGGAAGGCAGACGTACAATAAAAGCCTCCTGGCAGATAGAAACAATAAACGACTGCGGTTAGAAAACGGAGGAACCAGCAGGGAGAGAAGAGAAAGACTTAGAGTTTCATTATCAAAAGAAGAAAAAGTTTTCAAAACGATTTTTTTCTTTTTGGACCAAAAACACACCAGACTTGAACATAAATGAGTTGGAACTAGACAATAAGTCAATTAATCGCATGATAAATAAAACAAACCAATAATTTCCATTTTTATGATTTGTTGTTTTTCTCTTTTCTCTCTTTTGAACAGAAACCGGAAAACAAAAGTCTTCAGTCTGGTGCTTTGGAAAGACTTTATACTTCATTTATTGTTTTGTTTATTTGTTTGGGTATTTAAAATGTCTTCCAGTTCCAGTGTTAAGTGTTTATGAATCTTTGAGAATGTGTTTTTGCATTATTACATGAAAATGGTTTCAAAACAACAATATGATTGTTTATCACAATAACTGAACTTATCGTGACAGAGCAAATACCGAGCAGTCACTTAGATAAATATTGAACAACGAGACACAGGAAGTATGAACTAAAGTTTTAGCCTTCAGTTTCTGCCGAACATAAACGCCACATTTACACTTATTGTTCCTGCAGACTCACGTTCACACAGCAGGTCTTGATGCTCAGTCATTTTTTAATTTTTGGTCGTTCTTATCACTAATTACACACGACCGTGATCTGTGTGAGCGACGCACAACCACAAATTGATCAACGTGTGCAGAAGAAGAACGTCACACAGCAGCGCTTTGCTTACAGGAGTTATAAAGGACGGAGACGTTTATGGATCAGTTTTTACTGTCGCAAAATCAAAACAAGAAGAAGGAAGCCAATAAAAAATACAAGCAAAGTTGACGAATGTCGGCACCGTTTGATTCAGCCATCGTTTACGTCCAGATTTCCATCGTCTGTCTTCTTCTGGTGCAGAATTACGACGCATGTCTCACGTTTATGACGTAAAAGTTGTATAAAATGCGACATGGCCGTTCAGACCGCAAAGGTTTTAAAACGATCAGATGCGTTCTGGTTTTATTTTCACAGGTGTAATATTTACTGGTTTTCTCATCTGTTGTCTATGACTTTGTTTTTTGTGTTGTTCTGATTAAAATACTCTGAACTGCCTTGTTGAGGAGATAAACTTTACTTATTGATTGATTGAAATGGAAGTGGCTCGTCTGATGTGTTTAGAGCGAATAGATTCAAATCAAGCCGCCATGATAAAGAACTTACATTGTTTAAATATCTGCCAATTATCTCTCAGAAAATAACTGTTAATCTGTACAATATATGAGCACGTGCTTCTTTTCTTTTAAAATAAACCTAATGTTAAATATGCGCTGCATTAAAGAAAACATGTTATTTATTCTGTTAGTTTTAGAGGATGTCTCAGTAATTTATGTCCGGTTTTGTCCTCCATCAGCTGCATGTTTGTCAGAAATCCTCGGCTGTTGCAGGAATATCGGCTGAGCTGCACTTGAGTAAAAAAAGGGCTTTAAACAGCAATACTCCTTCCCACTTTAGGGATTATGTGCTTATCTCAGGGCCCAAAGTGAGAGCACAGACAAACTGCTAATTGCATGAGCTGAATTAAGTGCAGAGTCAGCAGTAATACGGCGGGCCGCTGCTCCTCTGACCCCCTCTGACGCTGGAAACCGTCTGCAGGTTTCGTGCGAAGGTAAGAAGATGAAAGGGAGCCTTTCAAACATCTAAATTGCTCTGCCTCCCTGGATCTGTCAAAGCTCTGGAAAATGAGATCCGGTCTCGGTTCTGCTGGGGCCGCTGATCCCAGCGGAGCAGGTCCCAGTCCCAGGAGTGGGAATATGAACTTTCTGCCTTCAGATGGTCGATTCTGCAGTAAAACACGGACGGTGTGACAGGCAGGCCGCGCCGTGAGTCACTGCTGGATGCGATCATTTCCTGATTAAGAGCCTCCAACATTCGGAGCGCTCTCACACCTGATAAACTCGCCTGGGTCTGGACACGCAGGCACTTAAGCGACACCGAGATAAATGTGAAAGTGATGAAACCCAGAAGCTCCGTGAACCCACAGGCCTGGAGCCGCTGCCCTCTCAGGAGAGCAGAGAACATAATATTCACAGCCTTTGGCCTTGGAAACATGTCAACCACAGCGCTGCTCATTCTCCAAAAGAGTTTTCTCCATTCTACTGCTCACAGTTTCAGGTTTTTAAAGGAGATCTAGTATGAAAAATCCACATTTTGCACATTTTTATACTTTCATTTGCTCCTAAAAAGTGCTTAAAAAGAGAACCACCCAACTGTTTATCGGCTATAAGTTAATATTTTTTGGTGTTTGGAAAATGAGTCGTTTCAAAAACCTTCAGATTGTTGACCCACACTGGACAGGAACTGGGTTACCTAGCAACCAACCCAAGCTGAGCTCCAACACTTTGGCCAGCTTGGGCTTTACTGTGTATAATGGCTGCTGGAAAAAACACGTCTTTTGTTGACTTGTTGCATTCTTGTTGGTTGGACAGGAGGCTCCACTTCTGCTTTTCAAATGTGTATGGATTGCATCCATTTTCACTTGCAAGTTGGTGAATTTAATCTGCCAATCGATTAAAACATTTGATCAGATTAATCACACTCTTGTTAATTCCTATTCTTAAACTTTGTAAGCTTGAAATGTTAGAATTGCACATTTTAAAGAAATGTTTAAGAAAGTGTTTTATTGTTTCAAACCAAAAATCTCAGTTTTCCAGGTTTTCATATTCAGCAAGGTTTTGAAGAAGTCATTTTGTGTCAATTTAGAAACTATAAACTGGTTGTGTTTTATTGGAAGGATAATTAACCTGTGCAGTAATTTGGCCACATAATACTTTACTTTTATTCAAATTAATAACAACAGACACATCATGGTGTTTTTTAAAGTGAAACTCGCCGATGATCAAAACACTTTGACTCTCCTCGCTCATCTTTTCAGTCACGTTTGCGACTCTGCTTTGTTGACCGCAACACCAGGTGTTGCTTTGAATGAAGTGAGCTTCTCTGGAAGAAAGGCTCTTATATCGAAGCAGATAATGTGATAAATCTGCATTAGGTAATATAAACGCGTTAAACGTTTTATATTAACCGCAGGCGTTAAAGTGACAAGAGGAGCTCAAAACAGTCATAACTGACCAGACTAAAATCTCTTTATCTAAGAATGATTTTATTAAAAAATGTAGCGGACATGTTTTGTTTAGGCCACAGATCTATCCTCACCTGTTCAAGGAAGCTTTATGGAATCACCTTTAACAAGATTTTTGGTACGACATTGAAACCACGTGCAGGAAAACTCAGCTGAGCTGAAGCAAGTCGGGAGACTTTTCACTGCCTGGAGCGATGCCTCCGAAAGGCCAGCGGCAGGAAGGGCGATGACTCGGCTCATCCTCACTGACTTATCGTTTTCTGAATGTTCCTCCACCAAGTGACTCAGCGCTTTTTACGTCTTCCTCCAGATAGTGGGACTGAGGCTTCCTGAAACGACAGATCCCCCCGGCGCGTTCGCTGCGGCGTCACCTCTACAACACTCGCCGCCCACCGAACATCACCGTCAGGACGCCACGGAGCGCAGCTTGTTATGAAACACTCACGATGATGCAACACTGTGAGCCTCCAAGAGTGTAAACAAAACATTTGGCTGTGGAGTAGTGGACGGCACGAGTCCTTCAGAAGAGGATTTAGAGATTTCTGCAGGAAGCAGTGGGTGACTTTTAGGATTTCTGAGGCGTAAGAAGAATGCTGCTGGCTGTAATTCACTCAACCTTTCAGGAGTTTAAAAGACATATTTATATCATAATTTATCCAGCTTTTATTTTTTGACTATTTGGGATTGTAGCTCAGGATAGTTGTGTGTAAAATCACAAAACATGCATAAAAGAAAAGAGAGAAGGAGTTAGAAAAGTGATGATGTTATAATTGGAGCACGAAACAAGACCATGAGATCGTAAACACAAATTGGCCCCAAAGACAGAAGCAAACATTATAATCAAGTAAGAGAAGCACAACTTCAACATGTTTTTACTCAAGCAAAAGTAAAAAGTATCCGTCAAAGAAATTATTCAAGTAAGAGTAAAAAAGTGTTTATCAGAAAGTTTACTCAAGTACTGACCAAATTACCAATCATTTAATATATAAAAATTACATCATCACATGGATCAAAACATAAAGATAAGTGGAAGTTTTGCTTTTTTAAGGATGAAAATGACAATAATTCGTATAAATTAGGGATTTTGATATCCTTAAGGCATAGAAAAGGTGGGAAAAAATCTAGGACTTTTTTGTAGATTCCATCAGTTGTAATTATCTCCAAATACAAAGTTATTTGTAAATACATCAGTAGTATTATTAGTAACAATATATATATATTTACCTGTAAGAGTCCTCTAGGAGGGACTGGATGTTGTTACTTCGTCTGTCGGCCATATTGGATTTAATAAAAATGTTCTTGCACTTGCAGTGGATGGCCAGTAGTTGGCAGTGTATTGTATGACGCACTGGTGTCTACTTTAGTGGTCTGTGTGCATTTGTAACATGAAAATCCACAAGAAACACAAGAAAATGACTTTTAGGTATCTGTCCACTGCAGTGACCACCAGGCATGAAAGGGTTAAAATACCGAAAAACAGAAATGCAGATTAGGATTATAACAGAGCATCTCAAGTATGAAGTCAGGCTGAGGCAGCAGGCACTTAAACTCAATGTTTTTGAAAAAATGAGGAGATCTGTTGATTTTGTGTGAATTTAGCAGATTTATAAAAAACTGGAGGGACTTATCAATGTAATTCGGAGCCTAGCGGCCACATAAAGAGCTACGGCGGGCCAGATTTGGCTCCTGGACCTCGAGTTTGACACATGTGGATTATAAGCTGTCTTGGCTCTGAAAAATGATATTTGGACCTAATGGAGATGGTCAACCCAGCCGCACTGACGCAGTCCAGCGGCGTGGCTCTGAACCGCGAACCCTGACATTAATCCTGTGGGTAATGTGGTTCTTCCTGTAGCTAATGAAATCTGAAGCTTTTAAATGGCTCAACCTAATGACACCGGCTGACAGTTTTTGAATTAAGCAGCCGTGACTGCCGGGCCTGGTCCAAATAGCACACAGATGGCCCACACAAAGTTCAGCCCGTCTCCCTGTCATTGGCTGCCCTTGGGCTGCTGCTTGTGTTTCCAGGCCAGCTTGACCATTAAAGCAGCAAAAGGTTTAGACGGCAGCAGAGCGGCTCAGGTCTGGGCACGAGATCGACGTACGATTCATCAGCAGACCCGTCACAATGAGCAATGAATCAATTAATCACATGATGAATTAAATCTCAATCATTTCCATTTGCATGGTTGTTTTTCTCTTTCTACCAAAACTGGATGATGAAAGTCTTCAGTCTCAACTGGCTCTTCACAGACTTTATAATTATTTTTATTTGTTGTTTTGTTTGTGTCGGATTTTTTAAATGTCTTCCGGTTCCAGTCTTAAATGTTCATTAAAGAAAGTTTATTGATATTTTGGAATGTGCCATTATTTCCATTATTTTACCTGACAATCGTGTCAAAATAACAATATTATCGTTTATCGGAGTAACTTCTGGGACAATTTATCATCCAGTATAATTTGTTATCATGACAGACCTATTTTTGAGCATAACTGTTAAGAGTAAAAACATGTTAATGCTGTAAAACACCAACAACAAACATGAGCCTCAGCTCAGAAAAGGACTTTCTGATGTGTCACAATAAATTTAGCTGGACGATGAATAGTCCAGAGGTTATCGCGATAAACGATAATATTGTGATTTTGTGTTTTTATTATGTAAAAACAGAAAATTACACCTTACTGCTGAAATGTGCTACACAAATAAACCTGATTGATTGATAGATAGTAATTCTAGTGAACATTTCACACTGGAACTGGAAGACATTTTAAATATCCAAAGTAAATAAACAAAACAACAAATAAATGAATTATGAAGTTTCTGTAAACTAAATTATCCTACAAAAAACGAGCCACTTGAGACCAAAACACGAGACTGAAGACTTTTATCGACCAGTTTTTGGTAGAAATAAAGAAAATACAAAAACTATAAATCAAGCAAATGGGAATTATTGATCTCGTCTTAATTCATCATGCGATTAATTGATTTATTGATCATCGTGACAGACCTGCTCAAGGGGACGTTTTTTATTGAGACAGATAATCGCTTTAGATCACGACTGTCAGTGTTTGCAGAGGGATTGAAAGTCAGACACAAAGATTAAGCAAATCATCCTAAAGTCAACATCGGCCTGCCGGACCTTAAAATCAGCCGCTGCTCTCATCTGACAGCAACGGCTGTAGCTGACAGAAACCTGCACATCTGTGGCACCTTCCTTTAGGGATTCACTTTGGTGTGTTTTGTAACATTCAGGAGATAAAGTGTTATATTCTAAAAAGCAATAAAATGTCTTCCTGTGCGCTGTAGAAAGCTTGGTCTTGGTTTTTGGAAAGTTTAGATGTTCAGGTTTTACTGGTTAGTTTCTGGTCGAGTTGGGTAGTAACTAGTTACATTTACTCAATTACATTTACTTGAGCAACTTCATTTTTGAGCACAATGTACTTTTAGCAGTGTTGTTACTATGCTGTATTTTTTAATTTTACCAGAGTAGTTTTATTATAAAGTATTTCTACTGTTACTTGAGTGAAATTTCTGGATTTTCTCCACACTGAATAAAAAACAAACATGTTTTAACCAAAGTCTCACCAGACACAGACACTCACCTGCAGTTTGTGTTAAAGTTTTATCAGCTTTTTACTGAAAGAAACTAATTTAGAAAAAACGTTCTTTTCATTATTTATCTGAATTATTGTCACTTCTGTCCTTAATATACCAAAATTTCCACTTAACTTTATATTTTGGTCCATTTGGTTATGTAATTTTTAAATAGATTTGATCAGTTGCTTGAGTAGACTTTTTACCAAATACCTCTTTATTTGACTCAGTTCTACCTTTTACTTTTACTTGAGTAAAAATATGTTAAAGTATTGCTACTCCTACTTGAGTACAATTTTGGATACTCTGCCCACCTGTGGCTTTTGTGGCAAACAAGAATGTGCCTAATGTGTTATTAATTGAACTAGGATAGAAAAAGAGAGTGAAAGCAGCTTTAAAAATGGTTTTCAATTAGGAACACTTTGAAAATGTATAAAAAGTCTTTGGAGGAAACTGAGCTCTGCGTTTCATGAATGATTTCTGCCATATTTAATGGAGCTGCTATTTAAAACGGGCATTAAATCCAAACTACCCTGATCGTAGCTGAGGCTGTCAAAGCCGGACCCAAACATGAAATCTGAAACCACATAATTGCTGATTTGGTTGCTCCAAATATGTGATGCATGCGAACTTCCCAAACCAAATAAATCAATTAATTTACAAACTGCCAACCGCAGGGGAAGCAGTCTTTCTGAAGCTGTGCCAGGGAGAATAAACAACTGCACAAACATCTCAGACCGATTTTTCTCTCACTCGCAACGAACAAACCATTCCAGCGGCCCACAGAGCCGCACTGTGACTGCAGCCTCAGGAGGCGGAGCGTGAAAACGGCTTTGTGCAGCAAAGTTACATTTACGCTTCACAGAACCAGAAAACACTGGCTTCTTCACACACCTGAGCAGGACGTTCTCAGAACTCAATTTGAACCACTAAAGTGTAATTTAGCTCTTGAAGCTTCACCTCTTCTATTGGGTAAAATCATGTAAAATTCACCTTTTTTAGATTTACTTCATTTTGAAATGTTATCCCCTCATCAAAAACAAAGCTGGAGTGTTGCCTTGATTCTTTCATATATATTTGAGGAATCCTTTTATCTCCATGGCAACCACTGTGAGAAACGCCTGGTTGGACGAAGCTCCGCCTTCGAGGCGGTTTCTAACCTTCAGCCTCACAGAGCAGCCTCCACTCTGCTCCTTCAGACTAGCCAGCAGCAATTAGCAAACACCTGGTGAAACTGCACTACAACCTGGTAAAGAAGACTGGTTCTGTTCTGGTTCTGTTTTGGTTCTGTTCTGGTTCTGTTTTGGTTCTGCTCTGGTTCTGTTTTGGTTCTGTTTTGGTTCTGCTCTGGCTCTGCTGTGGTTCTGTTCTGGTTCTGTTTTGTTTCTGTTCTGGTTCTGTTCTGTTTCTGTTCTGGTTCTGCTCTGGTTCTGTTCTGGTTCTGCTCTGTTTCTGCTGTGGTTCTGTTCTGTTTTGGCTCTGTTCTGGTTCTGTTTTGGTTCTGTTCTGTTTCTGTTCTGTTTCTGCTCTGGTTCTGTTCTGGTTCTGCTCTGTTTCTGCTGTGGTTCTGTTCTGGTTCTGTTCTGTTTCTGTTTTGGCTCTGTTCTGGTTCTGTTTTGGTTCTGTTCTGTTTCTGTTCTGGTTCTGTTCTTGTTTCTGCTCTGTTTCTGCTGTGGTTCTGCTCTGGTTCTGTTCTGTTCTGGTTCTGCTCTGGCTCTGTTCTGGTTCTGCTCTGGTTCTGTTCTGGCTCTGTTCTGGTTCTGTTCTGGTTCTGCTCTGGTTCTGCTCTCTGGACTGTGGAACCTCTGGAGATGACGATGCAAAGAAGGATTCTTCGTAAAATCCAGAAAGTTACAAACGACCCAGACTGGACCTTAAAGTCCTGCAGGTCCTGCTCATTGTATTAATATTATCTCCGTACTGAATGAATAATCTCCATCTCATATTAGGATTTACTGTCATTTTCAGTAAATCAGAATATATTTTCCAACATATATTCTCATTTACTATTTTAAAAACACAAAAGTTGCTGATGTGCAGGAAGTTGCAATTCTTCATTTGACAAGGACTTTTATTGTTAAGCAAGTTTTAAATTTTGTTTGAATCAAACTCAACGTGGCGTATATTTTGGATTGCAGGGTTTGTTTTCTAACTCAATGAAAAATGATAAGGAACTGAATGGATAAGAGAGATCAATAATGGAATTGGTATTGATAAATTCTTATCAATTCCCATTTAATTTTCCTTTGGGATCAATAAAGTATGTTTGATTTTTGTGATGACTTCCTGAAGGCGGAATTTCAGAAAGAGCAAGAGCTTCTTAAAGAAACAGAGGCCCAATTTCAAGGCATTAAATTTCACTCTTTTAAGTCATATTTTATATATGCAGCTCTGGAAAAACTTAAGAGGCCACTTAAAATGATCAGTTTCTCTGATTTTACTCCTTATAGGTATAACTAAAATAAACATGTCTCTGAAATTTCCAAGCAAAAATTTTGTATTTATTTGCAGAAAATGAGAAATGGACAAAATAATGGAAAAAGATGCAGAGATTTCAGAACTCAAATAATGCAAGGAAAACAAATTCATATTCATTTAGAAACAACAATATTAATGTTTTAACTCAGAGATCAATAGTTGGTGGAATAACCAGGAGGATTTCAATGGGCAGTGGGTTTTTACAGAGCTGCTTATTTATATATATGTATATATATATTTATAAAGCATTTCTTTTAACAATTGGAGTTATGCAACTGCTTGATTGTGCTTTAAAATGACACTAAATGCCTTTTAAAAAAATAATGCTGCTTCTTTAAAAATCTGAACTGGTTGAAAACTATTTATCTTCAGACTGTTGACTCTTCATGGTTAGTTTTACTAAAAGGCTTTCAGGCGACAGCAGCACCGTTCGCTTTAAAGCGACACCTCAAATGGAGCATACCAGGCTTATCTGGGCTGAAGAGCCTCCCACAGCGCAACGCAGGCTCGTGTCCAGATAACGAGCGAGGGCCCGGCCGCGCATGTGATCACCACACCGGGACGTTTCGGCTGCTGTTTTCTTTTAAAGCAGCTGGAGAGGTGATCAGAGGCGGGAACATGAAGCCGTCGACGCTTCCCCGGCAGAGGCCGAGTCTCCTCACCGCCTCAGGAAGATGCAGGGCTGGAAAAAAGGCGACCAGGTACTGAACCAGATACTCAGCTGCTCTGAACGTGAAGAAAACGAGGCAGAAAACGCAGCTGAAACCAGACAAAAAAAGGAATATTTCTTAGAAATTGTTTTGCCTTCTTCACTAGCTGTGTTTCCAACAACCAACCGAGCAAATTGAAATTACAAAATAAATGTGACGAATAGAAACAAGCCAATTTCAGAAAACTTTTAAGAACACAGGAGTGACGTGATCAACAGCCGGATGTTACTACTGCCATAAACCACAAAGAAGACAACAGGAAGTAGCAGGAGGATGATGGATGGTCACCAAAACTCTCAGAATCGCACATTTCATAAAAGGTTGTGTCTCATTTGAAGGTGATAAATCCATAACTTATGTAAAATCACAGACTCCAATTCCCCCAAAACGCTGCACACATAGCTGCTCCAAAGTACAAGCGCCTCGTCGATTTAAAACAATTAGATATCTGATTTGGTAAAACACACAGAAGTGCCTCAAATCTCATTTTCTGGGGGTGAAAAGTTTTAGATAAGTCGCATTCATCTCTTTTGTGATGGTAGTTTATATTTTCAATCTTTTATTGCAACCCGTATGATGATGTCATGACTTTTCCAAGTTTCTGATTGGCTAAGTCATAAGATCTTAAGATTTTAAACCTGTGGATGTATTTTGAGGCAACTCCTGAAGCACATTGCTTAATGTGTGACATCATCCTAAAAGCTAACAAAACAATAAAATTATTGCACCACCCACCCTGCCTTTGGTGAATCACTTCAAAGTTTTGACTGAAGAACAAAATATTTTCAAGTTATTTAGCGTGAATCTTTGCACCTATCACCTATACTAACTCCCTTCTTTCTCCAGATATTTCCTCTTTAAGAAACAGACTGATGACTACGCTACATATCAGTTTGTTGAATAGTGATTCAGGTTTTATCACAAAAAGTGGAGGCACATGAAACAAATATTACTTTGTGAGTTGGAGCCTGAAGTACGTGTTGGTGTACGTGCCTGAGAGCTCATCTGCAGAGTTCGCTGTGTGCCGTAATGCTTTGACAGGAAAGTTACGTCTCTGACAGCTGAAACATGGCAGGAAGAACAGGTGCCAATATACAGTGGAGCGCTGCCAAACACATAAATACCAGCCTGTTCACGAGCGCAACACTTCAATCTGCACAGCTGGATGTCCATCCAACAAGCACGAGGCTAAAATGTTCAACAAATTTCCTGTGTGGAACAGTGTGCCAAAAAATTAATCATAGCACTTCAATCTTTCCTTCTCTTTGCAAATCAGTCACAAATTATTAGTAGTTTGATAAATAGTGGATTGTCGTTAAAAGGAAATTTTTATTCATGTATACAAATCTTTAACGCTTGTGTGAACACGAGCGAACAAACAGGATCAGAAACACACCAGGAGAGAATTGTGAAGAAGATTTAGGCTGTTTTCACATTCGGTTCAATTCGGGACCAAAACTGCAACATCGTTACATTTTCAGCCGGTGCGGTTCACTTTCACACTGTATTGTGTCAAACGATTCACACCCTTTGGAAAGCCTGTTCCCCTCCCCGCCTGTGGGGGCGCTGCACCACAAACTACTGAAGGAACTGAAAGCCTCCAAAGAAGAAATGAGTGCAACAAAAATGGAGTGGCTCATGACTGGACATTAAATCAATAACTATTTATATCGCGACAGACAGGTGATCAATATCAATAGATAATAAATCTCACAGAATATTCAGTGAACTTCTATCAAGAACTGCACAGCATTCTGGGAGATGCAGGCAGAGGAAAGGCTTTCACTGTTCAACCTCTCATGGCCAGCTAAGCTAGGTTGGCAGGATCAACTTATTCTTTGGTAACCTAGCAACTCACTCACTCTTTGGTTACCTAGCAACAACCTGTTCAGTAACTTGCGCAGCAGCGGTTTGAGGTTTTTGCGACTGTGCTTCATAACTGTTTAAAAATATTGATGTGGAATGAAAACTCTGGATTAAACAAGAAAGGTCAAGCCGCCAGTTGGAAGTATTTCAAATATTTAAAATAAAAACATTAATCAATAATTATCAATATCGACTGAAACTCTATGAAACTCTTATGTCGTGATACGTTTTTCAACCATAATGTCCATCTCTAGAGTAGAATCTGATTTCTCTTGATTTTGGTAAAAAAGAAAAAAGACGAGTCATTTCTCCCAATAGAGCCAGACTCAGATGTTTGTTTTGGTTTTATTTACCCAGAATGCAGTGCGCTGTAGTCTGCTTCCTGCTATTGGAGCAGTCTCTGGTCCATTTTGTATTCACATACGCATTCGAACCGTACCAGAGTTCACTTCAACCAAACCAAGACCTGGGTTCATAGGCGGACCAAAGTTCACTTTCAGAGTTAAATTACACATTCACACCTCTCTAAGTGAACCAGACCTTTGAGAGTTTGATTGAAATGGACTAAATAGGGCCGATGTGAATTCATCCAAAAGCGTTAGGCTACAAAACAAGATCCCAAGAAAAAAGACACAAGAGACACAGCAAACATGAGGAATCAGGAGCTCCACCAGTAACAGACCTTAGCCAAATTATTGGCCTTCGTGCAAAACACTAATTGTGGAAAAGTAGCAACATCCCTACAGTGAAACACAAAAAGGGCATCATCCTGCTGTGGCAGTGCCCTTCTTTATGAAAACTGTTCAGGGTTGATGGGACTGGGCAAAATACAGCAAAATATCAGTGACGTCTTAGCTGTATGTTTAGGACAACAATCCTAAACATACAGATTAAAACAACAAACTAGAACATGTGGCCTAGTTAAAGTCCACACCTAAATCCAGCTGAGAGTCTGTGCTGAGACTTAAATACTGAAGATCAAAACAATGTAAAACAATCCCATTAAAATAAGTCAAAATATCTCAAGAAGAAAAAGTTCCTCTTCTTCACAAAATATGCGTCAGCATCCATGTTGGCAATTAGTGATGGAGGAAATGCGCTAACTGCGTCAGCTCTGGTGTCAAACACAGATACGTTTGAGTGCTGGTGTGTGTTTTTCATATTTTCCATGTTTTTCTGTGTCTGTGAAGGGAGTTTGTACTGAAGTATTGGCCATTTGTGAGGCTCTGTTGGATCTAATGCCAGAAGAAAAGGAAAACCCTTCAGCGCCTTCAAAGGAACTCTTCAATTGACCTCAAACATAAACCCAAGAGTTAAAACAGAAAGAAGAAGGGAAATTAATGCGACACCTCTTCTTTAAAGAAACGCATGCCGGCTTTAAATTTACGGCTGTGTGCATCGGTAGATAAAAATGATGTGAAATACGACTCCTTGCTCCAAAGTCTAGTTGCTACGTAACTGAGAGGTCAGGCGTTCCCTGAGAGGAGACGCAGTTTCTTCAGACATCCATTCATCACCAGCTGCCAGCTTGCCAAAAGCACAAAGGACAGCATATCCTTCGCCAACTCCTTTTCTGTCTTTGTTTGTCTTTCCCGTCTCTATTCTTCTTTTAAAAACCCATTCACAGCCATATTAAACTTCTTTAAAATAGACCCAGCACAAAGAAAACTGCTGTATTTCTTATTTTCTCAATAGAAAATCACTTTGTCATTCAGTTCTGCTACATTTCTGGATGCCGCCCCATAAATATTGTTCCTTGTGCTTGTAATTAAACCAAACAATGGGAAAATAATAGAGAAATGAAGTGAAGGCAGAGCCGGCCCAAAGCACATGTGAGTTAAGCAGCTATGTGGGGCCTCCACACTACCAGGAGGCCCCCAAGAGCACCAAGCAAGCAATATAGGAATATTTATATATATTTAAAATAACATAATACGTTGAATAATGCAAACTAAATGCTGCTACACATGGAAAAACAATTTCTCTATTGTTTTATAGTTGCTATACAAATTATTAATTGCTGTTGATTGCTGCTGTTGGGGAAATATAAAACATAAAACTTGTAAATTTAGTGTTTATCAGCTGACATTACTTCTAGGCCTGTCACAATAGCAAATTTTGCTGAACAGTAAATTTTACCAGAAGTTACTGTGATGAATGATAATATTATTGTTTTGAGACAATTCCAGTAATATAACGGTAATGGCATAATCGGTAATGCAAGAATACATTCTCAAAAATCAATAAACTTCAAATTCTAATGAACATTTAACACTGAAACTGGAAGACATTTTAGATATCCAAAGTAAAACAACAAACAAAATCGATTAGGAAAGTAAAATTATTCTTGGCTAGTTGAGACCAAAACACCAGAATGAAAACTTTTATCATCCAGTTTTTGATAGGAAGAGAGAAGAGGAAAAACAATAAAACATGCAAATGGAAAATTATTGAGCTCATTTTAATTTATCGTGCCAATAATTGATTTGATTATGGCAACAGGCCTAGTTACTTTCAAATAGTTAATTTGCTACTTTTGTAAGGTCATAATAAAATTTATATAATGTAAGCTACTTACAAATTATGCTAACGATGGCCACTAGTTACACATTTAGAGTTGTTCAGGAATAATGAAGCATCTGGTGTCGACACGTTAATATGGGGGGCCACAAATTAAAATCTGCTTAGGGCCCCAAAAAGGTTTTGTCCGGCCCTGAGCGACGGCGTTTCACTGAGACGTCAGGTGCTCTCCATCTGCATTTCATTGAGCTAAAAAAGTTAGTTTAATGGGTCTCAGCTCATGTAGAGAAATGTCCCCTGTCTGCCCCCGCAGGGGCAGCTGGGGGCTGGGGTGACTCACATAAAACAGAAACAAATTCAACTTCTGAGTCCACCATAAAATATACTGTTTCATTAACAACGTTTCCTTTTCTTGCACTATTTCCTTTTTTGCAGCTGGAGAAGTACTCTCCAGATCTGCTAAAACTTTATTGTCTTGGTGACCATGAATAATTTATTTCGATTGTACGGGAAAAAAAGGAACCTTTTAAACAAAAAGGGCTGCGGTTTTTCTGCTGGGAAAGAGCAAAGAGAATTCATAATGGAGGAAGGTGACAAGGCATCAAAGGGAAATTTTACAGGCAGATAAGAAACAAAAGAGCAGCGACTTCAAAAACACTTTGAGTTTTCCCCTCTTTTGCCTTTATAACATGTTTTTTTCTTTATCTGCTGGGTTTTTTTAATCACATTTATGTGGAACTGAACCTGAAACTGAACATAAAACAGTTCAAACAATCTGAGATGGATTATACCTTTACGTAACTGCGTTGTTTCACCAGGTTTCAGCCGTTTTCCCTTCAATCTGCTCACGATTTCCCTACACAGGCCTCCAGCTACCAATCAATCAATCAATAAAGTTTATCTCTATAGCACCATTCAGCAACAAAGAACTTTACATCATAAAAACACAAAGACACATAAAAGACACCAGACAGTAAACCAGTAAACATCACACATCAAAATAAATGCTTCATGTATGTGTTTTCAATCTAGATTTAAAGGAACTCAGTGTTTTGGCTACTAGCTTGTTCCAGATTTGTGGTGCATAGAAGCTGAATGCTGCTTCTCCGTGTTTGGTTCTGGTTCTGGGGATGCAGAGCAGAACCAGAACCAGAAGACCTGAGGGATCTGGAAGGTTGACAGATCTTTAATGGTCCCATTTCCGGTGGTCTTGATAAAGAAACAATCACTCAGCCTCTCCTGCTAACTCTCTTCTGATAACCTGCATTAAACCAGGTGGTTTGTTTAAGAGCCACTCAGAAGAGACAAAAATATGTCAGCAGGTCCAGAATATTTTACAGAAAAGCACAGATTTATCCATCGCAGCCGCCTGCAAACCATTTCCTCTGTTCGAAAGGCGTTCGAGCTCTGACCTACGAAAGACAAAATAAGAGAAAATCTGTCTTTTCTAAAGACATACAAGATAAAAACTGAACACATTTTTGCTCTATTGATGGGATTTAGAAGGAAAAGAAGCAGCCAGGGGTTAAATTAATTTTGTACTTTTATTCTTGGTAAGTTGGAGCCAGGGGTTTAGACAGTTTGCTGATTTGAAACATAAAAGAGTTTATCAACATGTCAAGAAGAAAATACGTCAGTATTAACCTTACAGACACAGCAGCTGCTGTTGGAACGAGTTAGGAAGCCATTTCCAAATGATCTGAAGTCAAAATACTAATAAATACTCATAAAAAGTGAGAAGGATTACTATAAAGTGGAAACATTTAACAGAGTCGCCATTCTTCCCAGTAAATTCAACCCACAATCAGAGGATGTAAAGGTATAAAACCCCAGAGGGTTCATCTCAGAGCTCAGTTAGCAGGTCAAATGATAAAGTTCATGACAGGAGAAATAGAAACTGACTGCTGCTATCCCTCAGTCAACAGATCAGGATCGGTCTATGGTCTAAACAAAACATGCTCATTACACTTTTTGCACAAACCTATTCTTAGACAATGAGATTTCAGTCTGCTCAGCTCTGCCTATTTTGTCTGTCACTTTAAATCCAGATAAGTTGCTGATGGCCACGCCCCCAACTCACCCTTTACACTCGCACGGTGAAAATGGCTGCAAACAGATGGGAAATTATACAACCATGCATCTTTGAAAAGCAGAAGTGGAGCCTCCTGCACAACCAATAAAGATGCAACAACTGGTTTCTGATTGGTAATTCAATAAGAAATCACTTGTCTTTTCCAGCAGCCATTGTGCAGCGCATACAGCGGTAAAACCAGCTGACCAAACTTGCTGGAGCTCACCTTGGGTTGCTAGGTAACGGGCAGTGCCTGCTGATTTGTGACGTTTCATTCCAGAAGTTTTTCATGATTCGGGTTTCAAAAAGTTTGAAACGGTTAATTTTCAAGACTCTAAAAAACATCAACTTATTGGTATAAAATGGCTTTTTTTGTTTGTTTTTTTTTATTTGACCAAAATTTGTTTGACCTATTATGTACATAACTAGTACATAATAGGTTCCCCTTTAAGAGAACCATAAAGGTTCAAGAGGTAGACTGATTACTTTCATAAAACCACCGGTGCGCGAGTAGGAGGCAGCTGAATTATGTTCCTCGGTTTCTGAAGATGTTTTACCTTCAATAAAAGGTTCTGATTTGGCGTCATAATCAAAAGCATTAAACACAGAGAAGAAACCACATCTGCAGGGTCTTCTGTTTGAAATAATAGTGGTATTTTGACAGTAAAGATAAATACTTGCTTTGTCTAAAATGTCTCGCCTCATGTATCGAGGTGAAAAATTAAAAATAATAAAAATTCGATTGAACTAAGTTCCAGTTGCAATGATCTTTAGCTTGAACAGTTTGCAGCAGACGAAGCTTTTGTCAGCATTCAAAGTTTGTCTGTCGTCTCCCCCAGAAAACATTTCCTTATCTCTCATCGGTCAATTCCCATTCCTCCATCAGGACCAAGCTGCAGCACGCTCAATCCTGGGCTGAGGGAACAAATAATGCATTCAAAGGAAACAAATCATCCATTTTCAAACTTTAACTTCTGCGGCTTCCCACTGTGGATGAAACGTCCCACTGATTTAGCTTGTTTTGACTCTGGTTGATCGTTTGCTACAGTAAAGGAAGGGTGGATGATCGCTAAAAGTAAAACCACGATGACTGGCATCATTAATTTGCCTTTCATTGGAAAACATCAAATGCCAAACATAAAAGTAAAGAGGAGGAGTTTTTGTCTTTTCAGCGTAAGCAGTGAGACATGGAGGGTGATGATGTCAGAGACGCTGATATCACCTGGCACCTGCACACGATCCGCTGCAGATTTTTCCTACTGATTGGACATGCAGAGGTTGAAAAGGCTCCCCGTATTTATGGTTAAATATCTGAGGATAAGCTGAGCTTGACTGGGACATGAGGGCGCAGAGCGGGGCTGCGGTGGAAACTACAGACGATTACAGCAAAATGCATCAATCTGACGTTTTAATACATCATAAAGCAGCTTAAAATCTGAACTCCAAGTGTGCAAAACACTGTAGACTTTATAGGAACTAGAGATTATTTCCTATAAAGAGATAATTTTACAAAGCATTTCAGTGAAACTCATTAAATGTTTACATCCCTGCTGATATTTATTTATTTGCAGTTTTATGCATTTTAAATAACATTCCTGTTGGTATTAAACATCTCTGTTTTTCTGTAGTAAATATATATTTACAATATATATTGTAAAATAGTTACATTTTATACATTATGGTTTATTTTTAATGACCAAATATAAATAAACATTATGTACATTTCTAAGAAATTAAATCCCTTGAATTGGAGTTCAATGTTTCTGATAACTTCACAATATTTTCATGATCTGATCTTATTCTACGGTATTATTCCTAAAATTATTTCTTAATTTTATTTAAACGTTTTATGCTTAAAACAATAAATTTAGCTTGACAATAATTGACTCAGTAATTATTGCGATAAACTATAATATTGTTGTTTTCAGACCATTTTCAAGAAACACATTGATAATGGCACAATAATGCATTATCACACAGGAACAGAAAGATATTTTAAATATTTAGAATAAAATACCACAACCAAAAACAATAAGTAAAACGGACATAAAAAGCCACTTACAAAGGAAACCATAAATAAAATGTATTATAAAGTCTCTACAAACAGAATTGTCCTTCAAAACATATTAATTTTATTCATCAGACTGGAAATATACTTCAGTTTTTTAACACTTTTTTAAATATGCATATCTGGATTTCCCTCACTGCAGGACAATAAAGAATATTTATATTTATTTTAAATCAAATATTCTCTTCTTAACATGAAGATTTGTTTTTGTTAACTTAAATCCTTTTTCATGAAATAATAATAATGATAATTCTCTCTGATAAACTTTAATTTTGAAAAGAATACCCAGCACTAAAACTGAAAGACATTTTCAATATCCAAAATAAAACACAACCAAAAACAATTAAAAAAAGGAAAATAAAAACCACAGTTTGAAAAAGTTCTCCTCCTCATCGAGTTGGATTGTCAAACTACTGAGGCAGTTTAACTCAGTTGCATCTAAAGTTATTGACTTAACTTGTTGCAGTCCTGACGGCCCACATCATTACACTGCCACCACCAGGATGTCCTGTCAGAATAATAAATTCATGCAGATTTTTCTGGATCCTCAGTCGAGTCTGAGGCGTTTCTCTCTTGTTGAAGAGAACGTCTCCCAACATTTATCACTAAAGAAACGTTTCTTCTTTGATCTCCTCAGATAAACCGACACGATGCAGACAGTTTTAGGGACAAAACCTCCCCAGATTCACCCTGATGACCTCTTAGCCCAGCGCTGCCAATCATTTTCCTTTTGTTCTTAGAATCTGAGCAAGTTGAGCTCCAAGGATCGTTTCACCAAAACTGCGGAGATTTAGTTTAACTAGCAGCACTTTTTTTTATTACAGCTCTTCTTGCATTTTATTAGCTTAGCATTTTTTATTGTATCTCCCATAAAAATGTGAAACCTAACAAACAGGTTTTCTTAGGGTGAACTCACACCAGCTCTGCTCAGTCCAGTTTAATCAAACTCTAGGAAGTTCGGTTCATTTGAGGTGTGAATGCGGATCGAACCGATCTGGATCAAAAAAAAAAAAGTAAACACTAAAAACTCTAAAAACCGAGATCTAGTTTTAGTTGAAGTGAACTCTGGTGCGGTTTGAACAACAAGCAGACCGGAGACGGTTCTAAAAGCAGGAAGTGGGCTACAGCACAGGGCATTCTGGGTAAATACAACCAAAACAAACGCACAAGTCTAGCACTAGTAGTTTATTTTTTTCACTAAAGACAAAAGAAAAAGCCTTCAACTGCTAAAGTGTGATGCCAGTCTACTTCTGGTTAAACTTTGCGCTCATGTCTTCTTCATACGTTTTTTTGTCGTTTCCTTCAGTATTTCTTGGTGCAGCGCCCCCACAGGCGAGGAGGGGAACAGGTTTTTCAAACGTCTCGGTTCGTTTGTCAGGTCAGTGTGAAAGTGAACCACAGCAGCTGAAAACATAACAAATGTTGCCATTTTTATCCCCAGTCGAACAAAGTCTACCGGACTATCAGGTGTGAAACATTCTTAGTTTAAAATGGATTTTAGCGATTTCAAAGTGTTTAAATATGAATTTCTGCCTGGGTCTTTATTTTCAAAATCAGTTTTAAATCTTTTGTTTATGAAACTTGTTTCTGTTTTGTGTTCAGGTCACTCCTTTACTTTAGCACAGATTTGACCATTTTAGTTTATTTTGTTCAGCGCTACGCAGCAACGTCATGAGTCATTTTAGTTAGAAGAACCTGAACCCTGCAGGACTCGGAGCAGTTCATGAGTCAGTCAGCATCATCAATTCATTCGGCCCCAAATGGTGAAACACTTCTGCATAACAAGATGATAAAACATGTTATGATTAAACATTTTTTAACTTCAGCCAGAAATTTCACACCAGAAGTAGAAAGCAAGACATTAATTTCTGTGATTGAAGCTGTGAAAATGGCTTTCCTCTCTGGACCGCGAGCGTTTTGATTTCCAAGGAACTACAGCTGATGTCTAAAGTTCAAAGTCTGAATTCGGAGGAGGAAAACCCACAAACCTTTTACTAACAGACTGTCTGTCTTCTTTAAAATCATCTCTCAACTTAATTATGAATTGTGCAACATGCGTGTAATAATGTCTCTTACCTTTCAGGAGAAAAAAACTTTGTTTTTTAATTACCATGAGGAACCCGAATCATGCATGAAATTACTAAGAAACGTGTTTATAGAGAGAAAGTCTTGCTGCAGGCTTTACAGAAAATGGACTGCTGTCGATAAAGTCACCATGAAAGGCCTCTGATTCCTGACATTTAATGACATAAAGCGGCTGCTGCGTTTGTTTAAAGCTTCGAAATATTTCAACAACAACATCAGACCTTCTTTGTTTCATGGCCGACGGCTCGGCTTCGATCCGACGCTCTGGCTTCAGTAAGGCTGATGAAACGGCCTCCTGTAGAGACGGATGTTTGATTTGTTTTCCATTTTAATCAAAGCTGCTGTATCTCAAGGATGCTAACCCCATGGAAGCGGATGCGGAAGTGTTTGGACAAACAACAACAGTGCTAGCCTGCCACTGTTCATTTAATCACCCAAACAGAAACGCAAACAAACATCCGCGCACTTCATTAGCATCTGACGGCTTTATTTAGAAGAGGATGATAAACAGGAAACGCAATTATTGTGAATGCTGCTTTTGTAAAATGTATTTATCCACAGCTGAATGGCCACCTGTTGATGAATGTCAGAGAATGCAGATATACCTTTTCCATCGTCTCAGGAATGTCTGGCTGTTATTAAAAACTCAGGAATGAGGAAAAGTCGTCACCAGTGACCGCATCAACACGGACAGCGTTCCTCCATCAAACGCTTCCTGTAAACAGCCGAGTGTTTCCTGTGTTGAGACGTATGTGGCTGTATTGCTGCCCTCTGACTGCCAGGTATCTCCCCATATCCCAGAGTGTGAAAAAACCCCACAATCCCCCACTGTCTGACGAACACAATCCACCGACACACACACAGGAAACGCCATCTGTTGGGTTTTCATTACAGGCTTTGCTTCGAGCTACTTACAGCTAATGGGGTGCTAATGTTTAAGCCCTCAATGCCAACTTTACCAAGACTCAGCCGCCGTTATCCGATGTTCGTATTACATTTTAACAGCTAATCAGCCCACAGCAATAAAATAACACTGGGAACACCTGGACCAAATCCTGGATACTGGCTTTAATTTGACTTCATATATCTTGACTGCTTTGCAATTTATTTTTTTCCTTTTTCACATTTCTGTCGTGTTGCAATCACAACCTAAAGACGTCTTGTTGGGTTGTTTCAGTGATCAGCAGCCCCAAAACTGGTGCAGAAAAAGTATCTTTACCTAAGATCCATTACAATTCTCTCAAAGGGGACTTATTTTGCAAATTTCCCACTTCGCCCATTTTTAGAGATACTTTTGAGTCTCTACTCTTCTGAACACAACACAAACACTTTAAAACAAACACTTAGCCAGTTTTTTGGCAGTAAATTAATGTTTTTTGGTGTCTGGAAAATGAGCCATTTCAAAAACCTTCCAAATGTAACTTCACAAACCAGCAGGCACTGCCCTGTTGCCTAGCAACCCTAGTCTGTTGCCTAGCAACCCCAGTGGAGCTCCAGGACATTTGGTCAGCTGCTTTTTTAATGCTGTATGCACTGTAAAATGGCTGCTGCAAATAATTTCGCATCAGTTTTGTTGCCATTTTTACATGCGAGTTGGAGGGATGTGGCAACTTGTTTGGATTTAAAGTGACGGCTCATTCGGAAAGTAGTTCATGGCGATCTACAAATACTGAACAACAGGATTTGTTTGCAGTTTTCTCATTCAGGGCGCGCACAGCTAATAGTTAAATTATCTCATCTGAGCTGCTGATGGCCACGCACCCAACTCAGCGTTTACACTCACATTTGAAAATGGCCGCAAACAGATGCGCAATTATACAACCGCACCTCTTTGAAAAGCAGAAGTTGAGCCTCCAGCACAACCAACGATAATGCAGTAAGTGGTTTCTGGATGGCAAGTCAACAACAAAACACTTGTCTGTTCCAGCAGCCATTGAGCAGCTCATAATGCTGCAAAGCCAGCTGACCAAACATGCTGGACTTCAGCTTGGGTTGCTAAGTAACAGCACAGTGCCAATCAGTTGTGGCTTACCAATCAGCAGGTTTTTGAAACGGCTCGATTTCCAGACACTAAAAAACCTTAACTTGTTGTCAGAAAACACCTGGGTGCCTTTATTAAGTGCTTGGTTTGCTTTTAGATGCAGCAGGAACACAAATGGAAATATAAAAACTTACAAAACATGAATTTTGAAAAAAAAAGGTCTTTAAAATTTGGTTGCTAAGCTTTAATTGAGGGAAGAAAAAAAGCTTTTTTTAATTATTTTTTTTAAGTCACTCTGTTGTTCTGTGTAATAAAATGAAACTTTAAGTTTTTGATTATTTCATGAGGAAACGTGAAGAGGCCGAGGGGGTGTGAATACTTGTTACATTAACTGTTAATTTGAAACAACTGTGCAGGCACTTCGCTCTGAATGCTGCATGGAAATGAATTTTAAATTAACTACTCCTGACTACCAAATGAGTCTGTAATGGTGCTGTAACTCCCTGTATTGCTCATTATGTGCCGTTGGAAATAATTACTCCGTGTTTCTGTGAGTGATCAGTGAGCACCTCTGAGAAAATGCGGGGAATGGACTCTTTCGACAGGTTATCTCGGCGCTAAAAAAAGGTCAGGCTTGGATAAGCGTCTGCGGGTCTTTCAGTCACCCTGGAGGTGTGACGGGTTGCTTCACAAGAAGTGAAAGCTTCAAGTGCTGCGTGTAAAAATGGAAGGTGGTGTCGTTATTGGACCTCAAGTGGGTGGCGGACGCGCTGGCCTCTGCGACCCGGAGGTCCTGTGAAGACAATGGCGGAGCTGCGTGAAGCGGGATCTGCAGAGTCGAGGGTCAGAGGGCCGGAGCGACCGCTTAGCGACAACACATGAAAAGAGGCTGAGTGGAGGAGGACCAACACGGGGGGCGGGTTGCTTTTTAGGGCTCCATCCATCATGTGTCACTGCAGTCCTTTGGGGACTCGGATCTTTGGACTCACAGTAAATTGACCCCCATGTAAACAGTTCATCACTAAGACACAAATAATTTAGTTTCATCAGTTGCTTAAGTGTCTTATTTATTTTAATTCTTTGCCGGGTTTTTAACTTTGTGGTTTGGAGTCTGATTAAGTGACTTTGGACAAAAATCTTTCAACTTCATGGTGAAGAATAGAAAGATATGGCCGAGGATTAGAGCCACTGAAAAAATAAAAAGAATTCAGACTTTTTCTCAGAATTTAAATTTTTCCTCAGAATTTTAATTTTTTCTCAGAATTTTATTTTCTCACAATTATGACTTTTCATGAGAATTTTGATGTTTTTCTTAGAATTCTGACTTTAATCACAGAATTGACATTTTCTCAGAATTTTTTTATTTTTTTTCTCAGAATTTTGACATTTTTCACAGAATTCGGATGTTAATCAAAGAATTCAAATTTTTTCAGAATTCTGACATTTTCTTATAATTCTGACTTTTTCTCAGAGTTTTGACATTTTTCTCATACTCCTGAATTTTCACTATCCTCACTATAATCTCAGGATTCTAATTCTGTGTCAATCTACGTCAAAATCCAAATAAACAACCAAACATCCTTATGTGTATGCCAATTATGTTGTCAGCAGA
The DNA here is from genome assembly GCA_903067095.1 of Girardinus metallicus. NCBI lineage: Eukaryota > Metazoa > Chordata > Actinopteri > Cyprinodontiformes > Poeciliidae > Girardinus > Girardinus metallicus. The sequence goes on along the minus strand of CAEGAE010014560.1, from coordinate 18,603 downwards.
TCAATAATCAAGTAACTGTTTCTTAATTGTTATAGGATTTATAAACTTGCATTTTATCCACACTGACAGCTTCTCCTAAATGTATTTATAGAATTAAGTTTTATGATTAGACTTGACTGGTGGCACATCGGCCCTAATCCTCTTCCGTAGCATGATGTCACTGGGTGGAGTTTTGTTTCTTTTACGTACTCTGCATGCTTATGGTAAACAATACAAAATTTATAGTCCTTTCTGAAAAATGGGAGAAACTTTGCCTTCTTTGGCCAAAGGCGATAAGGAAAGTTGCACTTCTCACAATTCACAGCAACCTTTCCTGTTTATTGTCCGATAAACACGACATAAGAAACAAGCGCACTTATTTGGCAGGGTGCGGTTTCGTAGCGGCTTTTGTTCACGGAAAGAATATAATCTGTGTGGCGAAATAAAACAAATGACTTCACGGTGCGGCTGAAACAAACACTGCGAGCCGTGGAGTCGGCCAGCTCTGATAGGTTTTTTCCTGCTGTTGCTGGGATTGTCACCAACTTCAAACGGCGCAAATGATTTAGAGGCGCACCTTGGAGAAAAGATGGTGCTGCACTGCAAAAACACAAAGTCTTACCAAGTATTTTTTGTCCAGTTTCTAGTGCAAATACCTTAGCACGCTTGAAATAAGACAAAATTAACTTAAAGGTAACTTTTCAGACACAAGAGCTTGTTTAAAGTCAATAATTCTTTAAAGTTGATGAAAAAGTGCTTCATATAAATGAAATAATCTGCCAGTGGAGCTTATGCTTTTTTAATTAACATTAAGGAATCATTTACTCAAAACAAGCTTATATATCTTGCAGAAAAGTTACTTGCAAGTTAGTACATTTGAAATAAGAGAAAACAAAGATGTTTGCACTAGAAAATTGACAAAAATAGTTGGTAATATTCTGGCTTTTTTTGCAGTGTGGAAAACACATATTGCATCTTAACTGCAAAAACAAAATCTTACCAAGTATTTTTTGTCTATTTTCTAGTGCAAATATCTTAGTGCACTTGAAATAAGACAAAATGAACTTAAAAGTAACTTTTCATCAACATACTGAAGCTTGTTTTAATAATCCCTTAATATTGATGAAAAAGTTCTAGTAATAGTGAAAAATCTGGCAGTGGAACCGTTTCTTTTTTTTTTTTTTTACCAGTTTGTGTTTTTGCAGTGTGGAAACCTCATCTCACACCTCCCTCTCTTTCATCTCCCTCCCTCCCACCATGAACTGGTGTTTAGATTTCTGGATTCCGTTTGATTAAAAGACTTTTCAGCAAGGGTTTTATCATAAACCTGCATGCGCCAGCCCCTTTCCCTCCCCGTTTCCTCCGCCGCCGCGTACTTTTGCGTGTTTGCAGGAAAGGGGTGGAGATGGTGGGTGATGGTGGGGCAGGGGGGCTTGTCCGTGACCCACAGAGTCAGTGATACATAAGCCACATGACCGAGTCGGCTCACAAGCGCGCCGGCACGCTGACAGACCTGGACCAGCTCCTCTGAACTTGATTGGATCCTCTGACAGAAGAAGAGACGCTCCGATAAAGACGTGCCTTCAGGCTTAGAGAGGGAGCTGTCACACACCGATATACGAACACACACATTCCTGGAAACAGACACACACGCACAGAAGCAAACAGTCTCTCTCTCTCTCCTTTACTGCTCGCTCAGCTGCTCTCTCCCCCTCCCATCCACACACACACACTCTCTCTCTCTCTCACACACACACACACACACACACACCACTACAGTATATCAGCGAGTGACTAGCGGAGAGCCAGAGGGGAGTGCAGAAATGAATGTGAAGATCCTGACGCTGGTGATTGTGCTCTTGGTGTCTCTGCTGTGTCCTGCCGGTGCTGGTGAGTACGCGAGAGGCCGGCCCCGTCGCTCGTCCTCTCCCTCTTTTTTTGCTTCTGCTCATATTTCTCCCTCTGTTTGTGCAGGCAGCTGTAGTTGATCAGTTACCCAGCATGGTTAGCCTTGTGTGGGCTCTAAAAAGGCAGGGATCTCAGCACCTGGTTGTGTACAGTACTGCACTGCAGTGGTTGTTCTTCACACTCAACTTGAATGTGGGTTTTGTCGTTTCGCCTCCCTCCTTCACCTGGATGCGTGTTTGCAGCACCTGGAGATGGTTTATCGGTGTGCGGAGCCAGTTTTGGCTGTTATGAAAGATAGGATTTGCATTGCACATGTTCTGCGAGGTGAATCTGGTTTATTTGCAGCTTGATTTGTTTTTACATGCCTCTGGCTGTGCAGCACCTATAGATGCGTGCATGCCTCCTGTAATTGCTGAATGCATCGATGAGGATGATTAAACATAAACAATTTTCCTCTGGAGTCATCCGTCGGACCTGAAATGCCCGCTATGTGGAAGAAAAACATGAAGTTAGGAGATGGGGGCTGGCTCAGGGAGGGAATGAGTTCGGCGGTGAGTTTCGATCTGCGGATGTGATGCAGGTAGCGCTGAGGTGTGAAAAAACAACACTTAGGCCTGTGTAAATGTCTGGACTATATAAGGGATTATCACCAAACCAAAGGCGCACACACAAGCTGTGTTTACGTTGAGGAGCCTTCCCAGACTATACAGGCTGGCATATGGAGCATTTCTTGCATGATTTAGCTGGGTGGTGTGCAGACTTTATGCTTGGAAAATGCTGTCCACTTTGTGCATTGATCCACAGCAATCACAGCTCCCATGCTGCACCGGCAACATGCTATTTTTGTCTGAGGACACGGGGAAATGGGAAGCAATTATCTAGCATCATAGCCAGTGTCGCTTTTCACGCCCTGCGTGTGGCTGAGCGTGCTCCACGCCTGAAAAACCCCACCGTGCCACACCGAACGATGAGACGGGGGAAAACAAGGCGGCTGCGCCTCGGGCTTTTAATGGAAGCTCATCCCTCTCGACGGCCGAGTCCTTCTGCTTCTGCACCTTTTCTGCTCCCCTCCCGGCTGGCTCTGCTGGCAGGAGGAGAAGGAAGAGGGAGAAATGGAGTGAACGGGAGGCAGGCAGGGATGCAAGCGTGTTGCGGCGCCGATGGGTGTGGGGAGGGATGCTAGCTCGAGTGTGTCTGCGTAGCACAAGCCTCTGCTACAGTATGCACCGTCGCTGGAAGGTGTCGGAAGAGACTCTGCATGTAGGCAGTGGGTGTGAAGCCTTTCATCTTAAAGGTGACCTATTATGCTTCCTTGAACAGGTTAGGATGGAGTCATAGGTCTACAAAAAACCTGTTCAGGACATTTTTTGCACAAAATCATTCTGAGATATTCACATTTTCATCTGCTCAGTTCTGCCTATTTTGAGCTCCTGTTTCAGGGCGTCTTGTCACTTATAAGCTGCTGGTGGCCACGCCCCCCAAACTCAACGTTTAAATTTGCACGTGAAAATGGCTGCAAACAGATGCGCAATTGTACAACTGTATATCTTTGAAAAGCAGAAGTAGAGCCTCCTGCACAACCAAGAATGCAGCAAGTGTTTTCTGAATTAGCCTGGCCTTTGCCCTCCGGCGCCGCTTCGCTTGATTCCAATTTCACGTCAAAGTTCAGTCTGAGCTTTCTCCCATTGAAGAGGATTTCTCTGCCCAGGTTGAAATTCAACCAATCAGTGAACAGAAAGAGAAGTTGTGAACGATGATGTTGATCTCCTGCTCCGTTTTGAATTGTAGTCTGCCTGTAGTTTTAGCAAAGGCACCAGAGGAAGTGAAAGAAGCCAATCAGTCCATGTTGGCCACGTTTCCAAACACTGAATCAACACTGTTCGGATCAGCACCTCTCTCTTGCAGTGGAAGATGGTTGTTTACAGCGCAGGAAATTACCAGGAAAGCTTTATAGAGTCGAACTGGCGCATTACATACGTCACGGCCAAATGTTCCCGATTGGGTAAAAACGAAAACTTCGACAGAGTCCAGACCCTCTGGACAAACCAGAACGAGAAGCTGGTTTTCACCAGGATATTTCTAAATAGTACGTCAACAACAAAATACTTTTACAGCAGCCATTGCACAGCGCATAAAGTGTTCAAATGTGCTAGAGCTTAACTTTGAGATTCTCTGGGGTAACGGGCGGTGCCTGCTGATTTGTGACGTTACATTTGGAAGGGTTTTGAAACAACCTATTTTCCAGACACCAACAAACCTAAACTTATTTCCAGTAACCGGCTATGTGTTTTTCTCTAAGTGCTTGAGCTGTTTTCAGAAGAAGCAGAGACTCAAATGATATAGTACAAGTATAAAAATGTGCAAAATGTGAGATCTGCATAATATGTCCCCTTTAAGAAATTGGTTTTCACGTTTAGAGTTTCTGCTCTCTTGGCTCTAAGAAACAACAGATTGGTTAAAAGAAAGGAAAGTGTGCCGGATGCAACGAATACAGAACCGGATCTCTGTGACCCGGAGTGCGGAAGTGTGCATGTGTAGTTATATTTAAGATGCAGATGCATATTAACAAAAACTGTAGTGCAACAGGCAATTTATTCAACAACCTAAAGCTGTTTATCATACCCACTCAGCATCCTAAATGAGCTTCTGAGGCCTTCTCTGTGGAATATTAGCATGTTTTAGCAGCACACCTCAATTACCCATCCTTGAAAAGCACTCTGGCTGAAGAGTGGCCTCCAGCTTCAGACATGTGGTATCCATAATTCATCCTGGGGCCGAACGCTCTTCCTCCCTCTGTGAAAGTCTCGGGGCTGGCATGTAAACAGTCCCTATTCACAAAACACGTCTGCCACAGCCTCTTACAAGAAATCAAAGCTTCACTTTTCTCTGCCGTGGAAACATCCTGTCAGTCTTTACCAGGAGACTTCGCAAGATAAAAAACCCACCAGCGGCAGCAGCAGCTGGCTCAGACATGCATGCATGTACGCAGGTGCAGTTCGGCAGCCGAACAGGTGATCCGCCGCCCAGATCACAACGATTATCAGAGGGAGAAATCGTCTGCTCGGGAGGAGGGCATCTTTACGAGAGCTGTCAGCAGAGCTATTATCCTGCATTAAACTTTGATGTATTGTCCGGGCTAGCAGGCTCTGTAGCGCCAGCATACGTCCGTACAGGACAGACCTGCTCTGATGCTCAGAGACGCATTAAGTAATAAAGACGTTTCGTGATGGCTTAATCAGACAGTTTAAGGCGTCAAGGCTTTTAACGTTACGGTGTCAATAATACTCAGTTTTCTGGATTTACAGTCCTACACCTCAAAAACACAAACTCTTGCCAAGTATTTTTGGTCTAGCTTCTAGTGCAAATATATTAGTACAGTTGAAATAAGACAAAACTATCTTACATTAACTAACTTACCTACAGCTCTGGACCCAATGCACTCACTGAAAACCTCCTGGATTTTCCACCAAATACTGATCTCTGAACTCTTCCTGAGTTAAAACATCAGCACTGTTGTTTCTAAATGAATATGAACTTTGACCTTTGCATTATTTGAGGTCTGAAAGCACTGCACCTTTTTTGATATTTACTAAATTTTTGCTATAATTTCAGAGACATGTCAGTATTTCATAGAACAAAGTTCATTTTACTCAAACATTTACCTATAAAGAGTAAAATCAGAGAAACTGATCATTTTAAAACATCTCTTAATTTTTTCCAGAGGTCTATACAGCTTGTTTTATGTAAATAATTTTTAATATTCATTTTTAAAAAAAAGTTCTAGCTCTTCTGGCTACAAAATGACATTTTTCCATTGTTACAAGTGAAATAATCTGCCAGTGGAACTGGCATCTCATGACTTATTGATTCAAAGACCCTATATACTCCTGAAAAGAAAAACAAACTGCTTCAGAGCAGACAGTCTAGGTAATTTAAATCTATATTCAGATTAACAACTTTATGAAACCCAACAGGTCATTTATCTGAAGCTCCAGTTTACCTTCCAGAAACCAAAAAAAAAAAAAACAACCACAAACAATGAAAGATGGAAGAAACTATTTCTGCATAAAAGGACAAGAATCAACAAAAACAGTATAAATATATCAATGTGGTCACATCAGCTAGAAGAAAAAACAAACAACTCTACTATTTACGGTTGGCATCGTCCATAAAAAGCTACTTAGTAGGTAAAAGGACAATGTAGAACTATTTTCTTACTATAAATACATTAAATCTTATCCTCCTCATGCTCTGTATGCTAGATTAGCTTCAAAATTACTGTCTCTTTTCTGTTTTCAATAAAAACAATCCCTTCGTAAAGGCTGTTTAGTTTTAAATTGTTGTGTTAAAACCGTGAAATTGTAAGATCTTGGTATTTCTACACAGAGTTCGCCTAATGGCCCATGACTAATAATATTCTTTCTGCACCAGAATCAGGATGCTTTGACTCGAATCAGCTTCGTGTAACGTAAAGAAGATGTTTGAGGCTGTGGATGTGATTATGGACCGTGTGTTTAAAACTTTTCCAGATGTCCAGCGGATAATAGCCGGCAAACCGTCGGGTCAAAGAGGGCAAAAGCAGAAAGGTTATTACAAGATTACAGTAAAATCAAAGCGACAGGTTGCTTTTTTTTTTTTTTTAGGCACAGGAGCTTTGAGAGGAGCAGCTGGGTTTATATTACTCACTACGCAACACACCCACAGCGTCAGATGGAGTCTGCTGCATGAAGACCCTGGATTTCCACCTCATGCAGCATCGGAAGCCAATATTCTGACGATTCAAACACTAACGAAGCTTCTGCATGTCAGCAGAGAATCGTTTCCCTCAAATCCAGTTTAAAAACACCACAAAACACGGAGGGTTTGAGTTTAGTGCAGCGCGTGAAACTCATCTACATCCACATCAACATCATGGATGTATCGAACAAAAATCCATTAACGTATCGATAAATAGCTCTGAAATCTGATAACGCTTCGTTAAATTAAATATTGAACATCTTTTCACACTAATCAGTCCGTCCAGAACTTCAAGATGGTTTTTGTGACTTGTTTTTTCAATCAAGTTCATTTGTATTTAACATTTCAGTAAAAAGGCAGCTCAAAGTATCATAAATACACAAAACTAAAGTTAGAAAAAACAAAACATACAGTAGAGAAACCAGAGACAAACATTACATTTTGACGAGTGCTGTCCTCAAATTCATCAATACAATAATTTATTTTTGCCATAAAAACCAGTGATTTGTAGAGCTAATGAGACATTTTGCAATAGTTGAGCTTATTTATGACAGTAAACATGACTTTTTGTTATTTGCCACATCGATCAGACTTGACGTTGAGGCAGCAGTTGAGCAGGAAATACTGCCACCTGCAGGTTCGTCCCATTTAAGCAACAAATGGGAAGAACTTGTTGATGTAATGCAGCAATATGCAGATTAAAACTGCTTTGATTTGATCGTAGGGATGCAAACTATTAATCGACTCATTAACTGTCGATTTATGGCTTATTAGATTAAATTTAGTTGCCAATGATTATCTTTGATCTTCTTCTATTGTTGTAGTTTGGCTGCCATCCAGTAGAGGGCACTGCTTGTCAACCTTAAGCTGAGGGGTAAATACAGAAACAAAGATGGCAGCACCATACGAGAACCGGGAAGGGAAACGGTTCAAACAGAGTCCATGTCAGATGCAAAATTAACTTTATATTTCAAAACAGAACCGCATAAACACTTGACAAACAAACTGCAGTTTCAGCTTTGAGTTTTCTATTCAGGAACCTGAGAGGTTCATGTTTTGTTATAATTTATAAAAGTCTAAGTTTAATAATGTGAGAAAACCACAATTTTCAGTTTATTCAGTCAGTATTTAATACAGATGACACAAAATAATGTTAAAATTTAATTTTCTTTTTAAATTCAGCATATTATTAAAAATGCTTCCCCTTATCTTGTGGAAAGACGGTCATCTCTTTTCATACTCTTAATAAAATGGCCGCTTTAGTCTATAGATAAGATCAATCAACTTTAGATCAACTCAGTTAATAACTTGCATCCCTATTTGATTGATAAAATAATATTCAAGCACAAATGTTATGCTGAAGTTTCTATTTTTGCGTCTCTCTGGAGTTCAGAGGGCCAAACAAGAAGCCACAGCGTGCCCGTTTTGGCCCACAGGCCTTGAGTTTGACACGTGGTTTAGAGAATCGATTGTCACCACGAAGGTTTACGAGGTCGTATCTAAACAGCTTTTACTCCAACATTCAACACTGAGAAAGTTTATTCCTGGATGGAAACAAAAGCTAGACAGTTGCCAGTCTTCCCAGAGTCGGACATCTAAACAACGTCAAACATCTGAGGGCTAAAAGACAGAGCGACACCTCAGACTCCGCTGACCCCACTGACCCAGTTAGTCAGAGAAAAAACTAAACAAGTACAGCATGTTTGGAAAGCTAGCCAGGAGAAAACCTCTTTTTGTTGATGTTGCAGCATGATTTAGATTAGCAAAGTTGCCTTTAAGCAAACTGTGGATTTTCAGAACAAAGTCCTCTGGACAGAAATCAGTGGAGTAGAGATGTTTTGTTCTCATGCATAGCATGAAAACCAAACTCACCATCTCAAACATCTCGCTTTAGCTGCCAAGCACAGGGTTGGAGCGGTAAACAGTTTGGGTTCGTCTACCTACAGCTTGAGTCTAATTATGGCGTATCTGTATAAACAATCAGCTACTTTAAAATGAAATGTGGGCGAAAAGATTTTCTCATCAATGTGAAACACCGACATTTTAACCCACAGGAGATTAAGTTCAAGTTATGCCTGATTCAAGGTGACCTGAAATTATAATTCAAATTGTGTCAGCTGAACGCTTTCATTCTGCAGAGAAAATGGGAAATATGACGACTAAATGACTTGAGGACAAAACTAATTCTGTTTTGATCTACAAAACTCTCATAGATTAGTTTATAACATGCCTAAAATGATTAATCAGATTAATCAGATTAATCGATTATTGAAATAATCGTTGATAACTGGAGTATACGGACTCAAGAAAAGACAATTTTCTGAAAAACAGCAAATTCAGAGCAGTAATTAAGTCAAAACTGTACAAAATATACATTTACAGATTTAGCAATAAATATGAGAACACCTACATCTGTAAATATGTTTTCCCCAGTTTTAGCTCCACTCAGTTCAATAAAATATTTCTTAATTCAAAAAGGAACCAAATCATGTTTATTTGCATCTTTTAATGTACTTCTAACATTGTATAAAAAGCATTAAGTAGCGAAATGACAAATCTGTAGAATATGCCGAATCTGTTATCCAATTAACTGATTAATTGTCAGAGTAATCAATTATTAAAATAATCAATAGCTGAAATGGTGCTCAACTAACGGCTACAATTACAAACATCTTATTTAGTGTGATCCTTATAATACTATACCAAAAACAGAGAGTTTAACCCATTATCTTTAAGAAATGTCCTATGTATATTTAATTTTGTGCAGAAACGGCTTTACATTTCTGATACAATCAGAACTTTGTGGCTGTTTTTGGAAAGCTTTGACCTGTCAATATGAATTTTAGCTGACTTGTCTGTAATCATTATCCTCCAAGTAGGTATAGCACAGAAAATATGTTACAGAAAAAGTTCACATTTTCAATCACAGCCTCAGGTTTAAAGCTTAGAAGGATCAAACAACTCTCATGTACTCTGTCCAGCCTTCCTATTATCTATTAAAAGTCTTGCTCTCTCTCACTCCTGGGCAGCCTGAATTAACCATTGAAGTGTCTCATCGTTTTGCAGAAAGTAGTTTTCTAAAAAGCTTCTTACATCTCTTTCCTTCATGATGCTAAAAAACCCCAAAAACCTTTGATTTGACTGTTTTGATTTTTTTTTTTTAACCAATCAGTTATTTTTACAGTAAACACAAAACCTTTTTGGTCATTTTTCTAGTACAAATATCTTAGCACACTTGAAAAACGACAAGTAACTTTTCAGCAAGATGGCAGAGCTTGTTTTAGGTCAATAATTCCTTTTTATAGATTAAAAAGTTCTTGTTCTACTGGCAGATTATTTCTCTTATAACATGAAAAATGTTTTATGTAAGTTAAATAATCTGTCAGTGGAACTATAACTTTTTAAAGAAGTCAATATTACTGACTAAAAACAAGATCGTATATCTTACTGGAAAGTTAATACTGAAATAACGACATTAGAAACCATACCAAGGCTACTTCCAGGATTTTGTTTTTGCAGTGTAAAATCTGAAGGAGTTTCCTTTTGCTGAATTTGTGTCCATTCTTGTCCTGTTTAATCTAATGAAACTGGTTTCACGTCAGCCAAACATTTTGCCACGAGAGCCAAACTCATTATGTTCAAAGCACATGGGGGGCATAAGAAGTATTTCAAAACAAACTTTTTGTGCCTCGTAAAATTTAATTGCTCAAAAATATACTGAATTTTAAATCATTGTAGATACAAAACATAGAAAAGGTTTGGCATGATTGCGTTATAAGACGGGTTTCTTACTTCTTGGGGCTGAATGCTTTGAGTTTAGTAAAAGTGGATTTATGTTTTTTTAAAGATGTTTGTCTTTGTAAAAACATCTTTAAAAAAAGTGTCTTATCTGCATCAACCACCTATGTTTGCATTGAGGTCGAGGGGCCGCACAAAATCCTTCAGAAGGCCACAAATGGCCCTGGGGCCACACTTTGAACACCCATGATGTAAACTACAGAATCATGACATGGTAGAAAATACAGAAGGGTGATTTTTCAAAACGTCCTTCCCATCTGTGCATCATCACTCGTTGTGCATTTTGGGAGAGACGCTCACTAATGAGCGCATTGGTCTGGGAGTCGATGAGGAGACTTAGTGAAAACTCATTTGGACATAAGACCAACGTTTGGGCTGACGGTCTCAGGAGAGATCGGCGGCTGAAGACTTTGGCATATGCGACTGCTGTAATGTAATTCAGAGCCTTTAAAATGAATAAATCTACTCACTTAGATGTTCCCTTGAGAGCAAATCCAGTGAAGCAGAGAAAAAGCAAAGGAGGGGAAGTAAAAGATGGTCCGAAGGGGGCAGAAGAGGAAAAGGGCAAACAGGAAGGAGCTGAGAGGTTGCTTGAGATTTCCAGCAAAGGAGTCGTTTGTTGTATTTTTTTTTAATGATATATCTAATCAAGGGAATAATGAACCTGATCTGCTTCCTCTTTTAGTGTCCAGTGTAGCTTGGGGGGTGGGTGCACTCCTTAAAACTTAATTAGACCCAGATATTTTTCAGAACGCGCTCCGTTTTGCATCCAATAAGAGAAATGATTTATGACTCTTTTTTTTCCCCCCCCTCAACATCAAGTGTTACATTGAGAGTGTTTGTACCGGCAGGTCGGATTCCTGATCGCGACCCGAGTCGACGTTTTTATTAAGGCGGCTGCCAAAGCACAGAATAAATACTGCGGCCTTTAAGGATGCAGGTGCTCTAATTACTTTCAGGCTCCATTTGTTGGAGTCCAGAATGTGAAAATGTGACACTTTTATATTGCTTTACAGATACCATTTGTTGTAGGAAATCATTTTTCAGCAGCTGAGTGGAAGGAAAGGAAATTAGTCTGACTGACTGAATAAATGTGGACACTGACACTACAATAAACCAGCAGCCATTATGGATCGCTGTAATTCGCTTTGTGATTAAAAACGCTGCAAATCTTCTACTTATCTGGCTGAGATGATCGATTTTAGCGCTTGTGAATTTGTGGATATATGGCTTGGCAAAAGTATTCATATTTCCTGTTAAAAATTATAAACGTGGACATATATCTTAGGATCTTTTAGATAAGGTTCTGCATATTTGTGAAGTGGATGAAAAAGGATACATGAAAAAAAAAATCAATCTAGAGTAGGATAAAATGAATATCTCAAGTAGGGCTGAAATGATTAATCAGATTAATCATGATGAATCAATTATTCAAATAACTGTCAACAATTAGTTAACTGGAGAATAACAGTCAAAAAACAGCCATTTGTTGAAAGAACAATCCATACAGAGTGTGTTGTTCTTTCAACAAATTGCCTTTATTGAGTCTATATACTCCAGTTAACGATTAATCGATTGCTAAATTAGTTGACAATTATTTCAACTGATTCATCACGATTAATCTGATTAATCGTTTCAACCCTAGCTTGAGCAGTTTTACAGAATAAGCAAATATTTTCAGTCTCTAGCTGTCCAAAGCTGCACAAAAGACTTTCAGCTGGAATAAAAGTTCATTCTGCAACGTTTTGACTCAGTTTGCATAAAAGTAAATCACTCAGATTTTTACTTATAAATGAAATAATCTGCCAGTGGACTAAGTATTTTTTTAATCAATAAGGAATTATTGACCAAAAACAAGCTCATATATCTTGCTAAAAAATTACTTGAAACAAGAAAAAACTAAGATAATTGAACAAGAAACTACTAGATCAACAATTCCTGGTAAGATTTAGTGTTTTTGCAGTGTAAATTTCTCCTGGCCCAACAAACAAATTCCACAAAAATGGCTTTTTTTTTTTCTGGTGGAAAACAACAAATGTGGAAAAAATAATGTTCTTTGCTTATTTAGAGTCTGTTTCTGAACCAGAGACTTCAGAGAGTAACCGAACATGTTGATGTTCATCATCCGGGTTTAAAAAAACGCCATTCGCCTCTGCACAGTCTTCCTCATCTTCCTCACTCCTGGGTCCCTTCAGTAACAACAGAAATCATTCATTGATGAAATCATACATTATTCATCCAAATCGCTCTGCCTTTGTTCACAAATGTTATTCCCCTTTGGAGATTATTTCACACTTTCAGACGCTGGTCAATCGAACCATCAGCTTCTAAATAATAGCACGGGTCTCCCCACATGCTGCTTCCTGGATCAGGATGGGGCCCCACGCTGGGTCCCTCTGTCTCAGGCCCCTGAACGCAAACAGATGTTTGTAAAAATAGAAGAGCTAAACAATATAAGGAATTCATAAACATGCCTCCGGATCAGGAAAACAGTTTATCCTCTCCCTCTGGGAAAAGCAGTCAAATAAAAAAAAAATCTGAACTTCAGCTCACCTGCAGCTCAACCCGTCAGTGAAAGTCTTCAGAAATTTATTTCCTCACTAAATATGTGTGACGAATTTGGTTATCGTGTTTCATTGCGCTGGATTGACCTAGAAAACACCAGAAAACGTGCTGCACACGTTTTTATGAGTGCAAGACGCTAAAGGAAAACACAGCAATGCAAGACAAGTGTGTCATAAAAAAAAAAGGTAAAATCCTGTAAAATCTGTTTAAAAAATACGAGGAAAACTAAATGTCTGCAATAAAACACTAGAAATTTAAGGAAAATGCTCATTTTGCAGTAACTGTTTATCATCTTTTTTATATACAAGCATCGGATAACATCTTTTTTCTCATTTTGAAGCATTATTTCTGTTAAATTAGCTTCTTTACTAATAGTTTTGTCTGGTAAATCAGCTTCTGTAAAAGCTTCTCAACATGTGGAGAGGCCATGTCATAATTTAATATCACAGTTTCACCTAGGTCTGAGAAAAACTTTAAAGCAGTTTGTAACTAGACCGGCAGCAAATTTTGCTAATAATTATTAAGCTGTAATATTATTGTTTTGACACTATTTCAATATATTGATGATGGCATAATAATGCAAGTTCCCTGTTTCAAAGACCAATAAACTTTAATTTTGTAAAGAATACTTTACAAAGTATTACATGGGAACTAGAAGATATATTAAATATCCAAACAAGACACCAAAAACAATAAAATAAAAATCAACAAAACAAGAAAATATTAATAAAATAGACTAAAATGGAATGGAAATTATTGATCTCATTTAATTTATCATGTGATTAATTGATTATTGTGACAAGCTTAGTAGTAACAAGCAAAAGTAAGACAACAATAAACTGACAATTAACTGATATAGATAACTAATTTAGTTGGCCGATAAACTGTCCCAGAAGTTATTGTGATAAACAATAATATTGTTGTTTTGAGACCATTTTCAAACAATATAATGATAAAGGTGTAATAATACAAGAAAACATTCTCAAAGATCAATAAACTTCAAATTAACATTCAACACTGGAACTGTAAGACATTTTAAATGTCCAAAATAAACAAACAAAAACTACAAATGAATGAATAAAGCAAAGCAAAATTATCCTTTAAAAAAGGCTAAAACACCAGAATGAAGACTTTTACCATCCAGTTTTTAGTAGAAAGAGAAAAACAATAAATCATGCAAATGGAAATTATTGAACTCATTTAAATTTATCATGTGATTAATTGATTTATTGACTATTGCGACAGGCCTAGCTGTAGTTTAGATACGTCTTCCTGGGGTTAATATCTGCTTCATGAGTTTCTCTTTGATAACTTCAAGTTTGGTTAAGAAACATAGAAACTGACGCAATGCAGGCGCGCTTTTTCCTTTAAATATTCCACATTTTCTTCAGGTGAAACCGTTTGCCTCACGTTTTTAAAAGCTGCAGTGAAACCTGCTCTGCTGTGGCTTTCAGTTTCTCTCTTTCTGCTACATATCTAATGGAGGAAGACATGCAGATTCACAGCAGGGGCGACGCAGGTGAGGGAGGGGCCTGGTCTGCACTTCTGATGCGTGTGTCCATGGAAACGGATGGTTGGAGGATCCCTTTGCCCTTGACGTCGCGGTCTCTGGAGATCAGGGCAACGGTTGGCATCGTTACCTGCCGCCTGCATTGTACGGGCGACGCTGTTATCGGAAACAGCAGACCCAGCATCTCCCCTGCTCCTATAGCCGCCGATGTTTGGCACATCCAGTGGGAAGTTGGGAGGAAAATCCTCCCGATGGAGGCGATTTGTGTTTGTCTCAGGTTGTTGGCCATATTCCAGCCAAAATATTGTACAAGACTTTAACCTGCTCTATAAAGTATCCCAAAATCTGAAAAAAATATATTTATACACGTATATTCCACACAATAGGCAAAACGTGTTTTGTGACAGAGAGAGGGGTTATAGTTTAAGACGATAAGAAGATTAAAAAAAACAATGTATTAGAGGAACTAAACATAGTTTTTGTTTATTAGTGAGTGAGAAAGCTTAATGTAATGGATTAAATCAGGGGATGTTGAACACATTTTCATTTTGGGCAAAATTTAAAATCTGAATCCTCTTAAAGGGCCGGTTGTGCCAGAATGTATTGATAAAACCCATCAAACTGTTTCAATATCAATAAACAGCTGTTCCTCCAAGATTTTGACCAATTTTGAGAAAATCTGTAGTAAAATCAGAAAGAAAATGTGGAGATTTTGTGTGAATTTTGCAGGTTGTGAAAAACTGGAAGGACTTATTGGTGTAATTTGGAGTCTAAAGGGCCACATAAGAAGCTGTGGCGGGCCAGATTTGGCCCCCGAGCCTCGAGTTTGACACATACGGCTTAAATGATGAGTTTAAAAAAAATCCACACCAGCTTAATAAGCAGTTTAAAAAGGAGCTTGCTGGGAAACATGGTGTATGGGATGGGTGTCTCTAAGACCAAAAAACAACAAGTGGCATAATTTTAGCTTCACCATAAAGAGCCTTTTGCTGTCCAATTATTAATCTAAGAAAATTGAAATTCTGGTGATTGAATGATTATTTGATTCTTTGACGATTAATCGATTGCTATGTTGATTAATTGATTGTTCTGTCGATTAATCAACTACTCTTTTCTTTTCTGGTGATTAATTGATCGAAAAAATAGCAAGCAGATTAGCCTTACACTGTATTGACGTTAAGTCAGGCAGAAAGGGGCAAAAAGTTTCACAATTTGATGCTAGAAGTATTTTTTTTAGCTGCAGATTCATCCGTTGCATCGAGCGTTCGCTGAAGGAATGCTCTGTTGTAGCATTTTAGGTAATGAAATGTTTATTTTCTTATCTGGAATTTAATTATTTCTTTATTTGCATCTTTTAATGCATTTCCAATATTGCGTAAAGCTGCAAAATGTGACAAATTTATAACAGATTAATCAATTAATTTTTGATTAATCGGAGTAATCGATAGAATAATGGATTACTAATAGAATCATTACACATTAAAAGTCAAAAAGTGGATCTTTTGAAAATGTAAGACTTCTCAACACGTCTTATGATAAAAAAGGAGTGAACACGTTGTGGTTTCCCACTCAGACAGATATATGGTTTTCTTTTTTTGGTCATTTTCAGTAGGTGGCAACCCACAGTAACCTTGTAGCCACAAATTCACCTCTTGAGCTGGAGTGAGACTGTGAATAAACCAAGAGGCAGTCAAGTGGTGAGGGGAGTCACTGGCTTCATTAACTGCTGCAGGCAGGCCCTTTGAACTCACAGAGCTCTGATCATGGCGGAGCATGCCGTCTCACACCTCATCATTTCATACAGTCTCTAATTCAGGGCCGTACAGCACTGCACTTCACAGACTCAGAAGGACATCTGTGGAAAGTCAGAAGCCTCAGGGCCGCCCGGTTTGTTTTTAATTAGTTTTGAATCTTCAGAGAGTGCAGGGGGTAACTTCCAGAACCGGGTTTGGAAGGGGTTAAGCTCAAAAGCTTTCAGAAATGGGAGTAACTTTTCATGCACTTTGGTTTCCTCGCCGGATTTTGGTGTAGACAAAGCCAGCCTTCAGCTCAACCACAGGCCAAGCATTATCACGCAACAACAATGATGCATATCAAACAGTCCCCAGCAGGAATAAAAAGAAAAGTGCTTGTGACCAAAATAACCCCCATCCCCTGGTTGTGCCTGCGAGCAGCACTCAGATGTAGAGTGAGGCGGCCCGCAGAGGAGCCCGAAGACATCACCGAACACAGACGGCTGATCGCGCATTCTGACTGTGTGCAGAGGAAAAACTGTAAACTGAGAACCTGGTCGATATCAGCTGACACTGTCAGACTCTTTGCTCCAAACTGAGCACCATTCACAACGGCTGCCATGGCAACCAGGCCTGAAAGTCAGCAAGCGATCGGTACCAGTTTCTACCGAGGCCCAGACTGGCTGGTGGGAGAGCAATATGCGGCATTTCTACGGCTGCAGCTAACGATTAATTTAGCTATCAATTATTCTATGATCGACAGTCAAAGTATCAATTATTCTGACGATTAATCGATTATCCTACAGACAATTATCTCTATTGTTTTGGCAGTCGATTAGTCTGTGGGTTATTCTGATGATTAATTGATTATTCCGTCAATCAATTATTCTCTCTATTGTTTTGGGGATTAATTGATTATTATAATGAATAATTGATTATTCTAGAGATTAATTTATCAATTTGGCAAATAATCGATTATACTCTATTGTTTTGGTGATTAATCATTTATTCTGGCTATTAATTGATTATTTTGATGATTAATCGAATATTATGTTGATTATTTTTGCACATTCTGTAGATTTTTCATTTAAGCCTCTTTTATACAATGCTAGAAATAGATTGAAAGGTACAAATAAACAAATAATTCAATTCAAAACAAGAAAATAAGTTAATCTATTACTAAATTAGATGATGACTATTTCAATTCATTGTGATTAATCTGATTAATCATGATTAATCATCATGATTAAGCCCCACTATGAGCTGAAATAGTTAGAACATAAAATAGGTTACACTACATCAGCATAAACAAATCAAATAAATATATCAATTACAACTTTTATAGAAAATGCACAACAAAGCAGAGCTTCCTTGGCACAAACCCGTCCATATGTGCAGGATGAATGCGTGGGGAGGCCGTCAGGCAGCAAACAAATCCACTGTGTGATGCTGCAGCACTAATGGGGCTTATGCTATGTTAAAAGAATGTTTGGCTCTGTTTCTGGCACATTTTACACACTTCATCCTTGGCTTAATAACCCTGATCCCTTAATGTGCTTATGCAGCATGAGCATCTCCGCTCTTGACACGATTCTGTCTGGATGTGTGGGTTAGTATGTCTGAGGTAATGCCGAGCTAAAGCAGTGCATTAGCTGAAGCTACTCCTCTCCTTTTAGTGAATGAAGGAGGAAGGCACATGACAGCGAGCCTGCATCTCCAACGTCATGGCAAAACACCATAGCTACACTCACCAGGGAACTAACTCTTCCTCTCTTACACCGAGGAGTTCACATGCACACCATCAGCGCTTCCATGCAGAAACGGTTCACGGTAAATTATTACTATTGATTTTATATAACTCTGTGCAACAAGAATATATGGAGTTTCAAAGGCAATCTTTGTAATTCCATGTGGGTCTCAGATGCTACAAAAAAAACAGCCTCTTTTTTAACATTAGGTTCATGGTTTTTTGCTGTCTGAATATTAGCCGTTTCAAAAACTCCACAATGCTGAGTCATAATTGACGGGGGACTGGGCCATTAACAAACAACCCAACTGGAGTTGTTAGCTGACATGTTTGGTCAGTTGGTTTTAGCGTTGTGTGTGTTGTGCAATGGCTGCTGGAATAGCCAAGTGTTTTGTTGTCCTGCAGTTCAGAAACAGCTTTCCGCATTTTGTTGGTTGTGCAGGAGGTTCCACTTCTGCTTTTCAAAGATGCAGAGTTGGAAAATTGCGCATTTGTTTGCAGCCACTTTCACATGCGAGTGTAAACGTTGTTTTGGGGGGCGTGACCAAATCCATCCATCCATCCATCCATTTTCTGTTCACCCTTGTCCCTTAATGGGGTCGGGAGGGTTGCTGGTGCCCATCTCC
>CAEGAE010014555.1:0-15149 GCA_903067095.1 Girardinus metallicus | reverse complement strand
CATATATATATACACATATATACATATATATATATATATATATATATGTATATATATATATATATTTTATTATTATTAAATTTTTCATTTCCAAACTCAGTCAGTGCAATAGTGGGAGGTGGCAGTGCTCTGGAAACTCCTGCCCAGCCAGATGTCTCATTGAAGGACAGTTTGTGACAACGTATGACGGCAAGCAATTTGCACTTCCTGGTAAATGCACATACGTGGCATCACAGGTAAGGTTGATTCCTGACTCTCCTCATTTCTCAGTGTTGTTGGCTGATTAAACTCATAGCACAAACCTCTGACTCTCCTGCAGGGCCCTAACTGGTCAATTAGAGTAGAGTTTTCTGCAACAGAAGCATCTTTGAAAACTGTACATGTACAGCTTTTCCAGGTATGGAGACTGGGAAGCAACTCTTTGGAAAGATGCTTAAGTAAAGTCAATGTTCAATTGAAAGGAATCCTTAGATATACATATTGTCTTTCAATTTTTAGGAAATTTATACATTCACTCTAAGCAAGGTAAAAGTAGGAGAACGAGAGATAACTGAACTCTACCAGTCTGGTAAGACAAATGCAAAAGAACCTGAACATCCAATACAATCACCTTATCCAGTGATAACATTACCTGCTAATCTGTGTCACCTCCCAGATCAAGTAGTCATTTTCTGGAAGTCCTCAATGTATGTTGAAGTTCATACACCATTTGGTTTGAAGCTCCAAGTCCAGGTGTTCCCTGAAATCCAGCTGTACATTACGCCACCAATGCTACTTACTGGTCTGATCTCAGGTTGGGAGCAAACACACTCAGTTCTCTTACCAGCTAATGTTTCCAATGCATTAAAAAAAAAACCCGCTGAGGCATGTTAATATGTTTTTGCCATTTTTTCAGGTCTTTGCGGCAACGGAAACAACGACACCACAGACGACTTCAACACCAGCAGCGGGATCATTGAGAGCTCTGCCAAGCTTTTCGCTCTGTCCTGGAGTTTGGGAGATTGTCCAGAGAACATCCCCAGCCCCTGCATCAACACCAACAATGGTAACAACTGCTGGCATGTACTTGAACGCAACTTTTTGATGTGAAATTTGCAAAGCTAGCTGAAGAATCCCTGGTGTTTATAACAGAGAGAAAGTGACTGCAAAAAGGATTCCCATTTCACTTTGGGTTCATGTTTAACACGCTTGACGAAGAGCTAGGTTTAGCTCTGGAAGGGCATGTTTGTCCTTTACTTAACTGTACACTAGCTACATGAAAAAAAGACGTTGCTAGCTAAGATTGTCAAAATAACTACCTTAACTCCAATTTTGACAATGCCAGGAAAAAGGTGGAAAAGAAGTCAATAAGTTAAACGAATCTGCTACAGATTATATATTACATGTTGTACCTCAAGAGGAACAAATCAAATCATTTGCCAACACATCCTTCATACTGCTTTATTATGCTTGCAGAAATATTTGCAGACAAAAAGTGCTCTGTACTGAATGACCCAGATGGAATATTTGCCAGGTGCCACGCTTACATCCCGACCGATCAGTACCACACGGTAAGACTGTTTTTATGAAACAGCTGATTCTTAAGACGTTCCCAGTGAGTTAATATGTCAACTGAGGGTGACGAATTAACAATGACACTCTGTTTATATAACCTATTACTGCTTCTAGGCTTGCATCCAGAGAACATGTAACTGTGGCAACAATCTGCTGCGGTGTTTGTGTGCTTCTTTGGGAAGTTACGCCAAAGCCTGTGTCGTTCTGGGTGTTGAGCTCGGGGACTGGAGGAGAGCCAGCAATTGCAGTGAGTAACCCCTTTAAAAAAAACACGTTGGATGCGAGATTGTAACATACGTCTTCATTTTGTCACCCTTTACATCCCACACCAGCAATTGTTTATTCAAGATGTAAGAATTTCGGTTTAACTCCAGCAACAATTCTGTGTTGAAGCTCTGAATTGCCTCAAGAACCAGGACTTCTCCTACAACGTCCAGGCCTGTAACAACACATGCCTTTCCCTGTCCGGCCACGATCCCCGCTGTGAGCTGGGCAATTCTCCAACAGAGGGCTGTGGCTGTCCAGAAGGAACCTATCTGAACCAAGAACATGCCTGCATCCCAAAGGGGCAATGCTTTTGTTCCCACAGTGGTGGCATGACACCCCCAGGACCTGTAATTATTGATGGACAACAGTGGTGAGCCCATGAAAATACAGAAAACTTTGATGCATTTTTATCCTTATCAGCAACGCCATGACAGTGCCAGCATACTGGTGTTGTAAAAAAGCAGAGAGGGAGGGGGGAGCTGATGGATTTAAACATTAGGAAACAGGTAGGGAGGGTTAGAGCTTGGGGGAGGTTACACAACTACAACAAAAAATACATAATTTACCTGTCAGTTTGTCTTCAACAAGTTTCCTGTTGCTATTATGCAAGTGCAGGCAACAGGAAATTGGTGCCCCCTGGTTAAAACTGAAAGTAGGGATAACTTGTGAATCTAAGTTGACGTTTTAGCTATGGTTATGCAGACAAGTTTCTTTGCAGCTGAATGCTTCCAGTGTATGTGGTGATATGAAATAGATTGATGTATATCTAATCAAATATGATTTCTCTTGAAGTCTTTGTGAGGATGGAAAACTGCATTGCTCCAAGGACTGTGGTAAATAATTTCTCTTTTATGTTAATTCCAAAGAAATGGAGAGCTATTGTTTTTATAACAATGTATTAAGGCCAATGTAGCGAGAGAGAGAGAGAGAGAGAGAGAAAGAAAGAAAGAAAGAAAGAAAGAAAGAAAGAAAGAGTAAATTTTTGTCAATAAAAAATACCTCAGAAATTTTGAGATTAATCTCAGAAATTTTCTAGAAAAAAACTTGGAAATTTCTAAAGTCGTTAATTTTCTACTTTTGAAACTGAGAAAATTTCTAAAAGTCACAAATTTTAGGCTTTTGAAACTCAGAAATTTCAAAGATTTTTCTAGAAAATTTCTGAGAATAATCTCAAAATTTCTGAGTTCTACTTTTTGAACAAAGAAATTTTGCAAAAATGTCCCCCTCCTTTTTTTTTTCATCTACAACGGCCCTAATACTCTGTCGAAGTTACTTAAATAAAATGGAAAAATATATTAAATTGCCCCAAATGACTGTATGTAATATATAGGTCTCTTGTGTGCTTTTTGTTTAAATAAAAAAGGCATTTTTTTGTAATTTTTGTGCATTTGACATAAGGACACATTTTTATCCCTAGGTTGCAGTAACGGGAAGGTTTGTGTTCACTGCTCCGAGTCTGCAGAGAACACAGCTCAGAAAACGTGCGACAGTCTCAGTAAACCTTTGGTAAGCTTTCCCCTTTTTGAATGTTTCTCAAAGTTTTTTGTGGAATAATTTGACTTTTTCTTTTCCTGTACACCACATCCAGGATGGCAATGCAACCTGTGAGAGTGGCTGTTACTGCCCTCCGGATCTCTATGACGACCACTATGGGAGATGCGTTCCCAGAAATAACTGCACTTGTGTGTACAGTGGCCAAGTGTTCGGTGCAGGAGAGCTCGTCAAAACCGACTGCAAAACATGGTAACGCGTCTGCTTGTGAGAGAAAACTTACAAGTAACTTTACAGCAAGATATAGGAGCTTATTTTAAAGTAAATAATTCCTGAAGAAGTGCATGTTCAACTGGCAGATTATTTAACTTACAACAAGACATTTTCCCATGTTAAGAGTGAAATAAAACCTGCAAATGGAACGAGGACATTTTATCAATATTAAGGAATTATTAACTTAAAACAAGTTCCTATATCTTGCTGAAAAATTACACACAAGTTAGGTTTGCCTTATTTGCACTAGCATTGTCATAAATCCAGGAACAATCATGTCCTCTGTCTTTTAGTACCTGTGTTCAGGGCCAGTGGAGCTGCAAAAGTAAGGCATGCTCAGGGAAGTGCCAAGTTTATGGAAATGGACATTACCAGACTTTTGATTATAAATGGTATCGCTTTCATGGACACTGTCAGTACAGGCTCGTGGAGGTGAGTTCCAAACCCCGTAGCGTATCATTTTAAGATGAATTTTTTAATGTTTGCTTAACAATTAGTATCTCTTTGACTTTGTGGTAGGATTACTGTGGGAACATAAAAGGTTCCTTCTCTGTCAGAGTAGAGAGTGTGCCCTGCTGCGACGAAGCACTCACCTGTTCTCGTACCATCATTCTGGATCTGGAGGTGGGTTGTTGTTGTTGTTCTTCTTCTGTGATGAATCTAAAACCTAAACCCATTCTCGATGTTTATATCTGATTACTTAACCAATCATGTTGAATATCTTAAAATAAATTAATGTTTTACCAAGCATTTATATACATTTCCCATTCAGAACAAAGTCAGTCTGACACTTAGCGACATGAAGGTGACCAGACAACTTCAAAGCGGTTGGACTCTGGAACAAGAACCCCTTTACACCACACACACCGTTGGACTCTACATAATAGTCTCAGTGCCAAGCAAAGGTCTAACTCTCATTTGGGACAAACACACAAGGATCACCATAGAACTCCATCCGAACTGGAGGGTGAGTGAATGGGGAAATTGTTAAAGTGAGACATTTATGTTCACCTTTTTTAACTTTTGAAAAACTCTAGGAATCACGTAAAAGTTTCTCTTGTTAGCTATAAATAGCATTTTCAAAGTCAACATGAACACAAATTTATGGTTGCAATTTTTTTTTTGCAAGAACTTCCAGCCTTCAGGTAAAAACTGTTTCTCTAAAATGTGCTTTTGCTGAAAAAATAATTCAACTTTATGAAGACGCTTAAAGCGGAAGTATTATGTAAAGTCGGCTTTTTTTTTAATTAGCTTTATATCATGTTATAATATTATTCCATCATAAAAAAAACATACCTGGAGAAATAACTTAATCTCCCGTGGCAACCACGCAGCTTTGTAAAACTCCGCCTTCCAGATGCAGTTCCTCCTCGGAGCTGCAGCTTCCGAGCTTCCGCTTCACAAGGCGACTCCCCCACTCTGCTCCGTCAGACTCGCTAGCAGTAATTAGCAAACACCTGGTAGAACTGCGTCTGCTGAGCTCGTTATGCAAGCTACTTCTCAATGAAACGCTGGTTTCATTGAGAAGGGGTTGAGAACGTTGCTAAGGGGTTGAGAATGTTGCTAAGGGGTTAATTCTTCTTCTTGTTCTTTTTAAAATCTTCTTTTTCTTCTTCTTCTATGGCCTTTACTGGCAATTTACAGACTTGGTGTTTTACTGCCATCAACTGGATGGCAGTAAAACACATTTCTGTAATCCAGAAATTCAATTTATCTTATATCTTTACAAACCTCAAAAAACTGTATTATATACACTCACACAGGCATATTTACTAAATACTCTCAGCTAATTTTCTGTCTTTTAAATATTTAATGAGTGCTTGAACTATATCTTGTGATTGATTCTTCCCTAATAAATTAGCCATAGTTACTGAAATCCCCATTAAGGGTTAATTCAGGTGGCGGAGTTTCAGACAGAGCAGGAGTTTTTAAAGAGATAGAGGCCCAATTTCAAGTAAAATTTCTTCTAAGTCAAATCTGAGATATCTTCAGCTGTTAAAAAAAAATAGCAACTGAAGGTAACAGTTAAAATGGCACTATGTAGCTGGAAAACACATCTTACCTCCCCTGTAAAGTATTCAAAAATGCCTTAGTGTGGCAAAGTTGACTTACAGTGAAAGCACAGTCATTCTCAGAACTGAATCACTTATACCATTATATCTTTAAACATGTAATGTCAAAAGCCTGTTGCAACTCAGTCATTTCAAACAATCTCTCCTCTAGAACAAAGTCTGTGGTCTCTGTGGGAATTTTGACTCCAGTGAGATGAATGACCTACAGATAAGTGGCTCAGTCGGTAATTCCTTTCAACCTTGAATCATTTTACTGGGAAATGTTTTTACAATTTTTTTGGAAATGAGTTAAAATGAGTTCTAATTTGGAATGCAGTGGTGACCAGTCCGCTAGCTTTTGGCAACAGCTGGAAGACCACCACTCCTCCTTGCTCAGATGTGACCATGGAGATATTCCCTTGTGAACGTAACTCCTACTGTTCTGCCTGGGCCCAGCGGCGCTGTATGATCCTTAAAGGAGACACATTCAAGGACTGTCACTTAAAGGTTTGTTTGGCAAATATTAAGCTAATCGCCGATAGTACTGAAACCGAATGGAGGTTGTACCTTTATTTTGCAAGTCACCAGATACATCACTGAAAGCTTAAAAATAGACCTGGATGTTCAATAACCCTCAGGTAGATCCAGAACCCTACTATCACGCATGTGTACAGGAGTCTTGCTCCTGTGAGTTTGAAGGAAAGTTCTTGGGTTACTGCACGGCAGTGGCCGCCTATGCAGAGGCCTGCAGTGATCAAAATATTTGTATAAACTGGAGGACGCCCGATTTGTGTCGTAAGTTACAATCTTTATACCTGTGAACAACTTTACCATCCAAAGAGATTGATTTTTTTATCTGCATTAAATCACATCAGAACCTAGCATTTCAATAGTAAAAACGTGTTAATCCAATATGTACTACTACATAAAATTACTTTTGCATTAGCTGTCTACTGTGACTACTACAACGAGCAAGACCAGTGTACGTGGCACTATGAAGCCTGTGGAAGGATGCTGACCTGTGGCAAAACCAACTATTTTCAACACAAGTTGGAAGGTGACAAGCAATCTTGAATGTATTTTACTGTAGCGGTCATTTTTATCCTCCATTATCCGCTACTCTCCACAATATCAAAATACATGTTTTTGTTCCTATACAAGGTTGTTATCCAAGATGCCCTAGGGAGACTCCATACTTTGATGAGAATGTTGGTAAATGCACTGAATTGAGAAATTGTTCCTGCTATTTCAATGAAACCATTGTCCCACCTGGGGTTGAAGTTGTTATAAACTTTGTTGGGTGGTAAGTTTCAACTTTCAGGCCTGTAATATCTCCTGCACCAAATGCATCTTTCGATAATGACTCAAAATTCTTACTCTTCACACAGTACTTGTGAAAGTGGAACTATCATTTGCCGTGAGTATTAACAAAGATTTAACAGTTTTGCATTAGTGAACAGTGCCTTGATAGACTGTTGATGGAAAGGGAGATAGAGGTAAATACAGGCCAGTCCTGCACATACAGCAATAGCTACAACGGAATGGTTCAGGTCAAGGCATATTTGTGTGTTACTATAGAACCCAAAGTGTACATCTATACCCAATTCAGAATTTTCAAGGCACTGCATGTGTTCTGTCAAAACAAGAAAGTGATTTATTAACAAAACCATCAACTAAACTACTACCTTGACGTCAACAGCTCCTACAACAACATCGTCAACATTTGCCACTGAAACAACTGCACCTTCCATAACTCCTGAAACACTGATTACAACTACCAGTGTCTCAACTGCTACTGACACATTGCTCACTAGCGCCACCTCTACACCAGCAACATTAACTTCTATTAGTATAACACCGGGAACTGGTGTTTCTACACTGGTGACGCCAATGTCTTCAAGTACAACTATTCCTACTTCAGTAACTACAACGTCCTCAAGTACACTGACTTCAGTACCTACAGAGGAAATCACAACTGTGAATATTAAAACTAGACCACCAATAAATCACTCTACGAGTAGTCGTAAGTGCTTTGTATTTGTCCCCAGGATTACCATAGTGACGCAAGCATCTGGTCCTATTAATGACCTTATGTTGTTTTTGCTCCCCATCTTCCAGCGGTGTCACCCACACCCTGTCTCTGCAAAGACCTGAAACAGGAAAAAAGCTGGGCTTGTGGTGACACTTGGACAGAGGACTGTTTTATTAAGAGGTGTTTAAATGGAATAATAGAGTTACTCCCAGTGGTTTGTCCAAAACCCGTTGTTCCTAAATGTCCAAGGAATCGGTTGATACAGATCAAGGATGGATGCTGTGAAACATGGAGGTGTGACTGTGAGTATTCATAGATTACTATTATTTTCCCCTTTATGGATAAAATCTTCTTCTGTTCCAAATGATTTGTGTTTTTTGAACATAGCAAATGAACTAACATCTTTTTGGAACATTCCCAGGTTGCTGTGAGCTCTATGGAGACCCTCACTACATCTCTTTTAGTGGCCTATCCTTTGATTTCCTGAAAAACTGCACCTACATTCTGGTGGAAGAGCAGTCACCACGCTACCACCTGACCATTGCGGTGGACAACTTCTACTGCGTATCGGGACTCCAAGGCTCCTGTGTCAAGGAAGTTATTGTTAATTATCAGAACAATACTGCTAAACTCAATGTCAACTATCATGCTGCTGCTGTTCAGGTATTTACTTCCATTTGTGTTTCAAATTCCGTGTTTTACGGAAGTACTGCTTCAACAAAAATAAAGCCAGATAAACTATTTTGACACTGATGTATCTACCTTAGGCTACTCTGAACAATGAGACTGTGCAACCACCCTATGAAAAGGATGGCTTGAGATTTGAAACCACAAACTACGTGGTGTACATCTTCTTTCCTGAAATCCGCTCTTACATCTCTTTCTCTCCGTCTTTCACCCTGGTGGTCAATCTTGCCATGGAGAACTTTGTTAACAACACCCAAGGACAATGTGGTATGTTTTGAACAGGAAGTGGTGATTCACAGGTGTAAACTAATGTGTACTTCGTCCTCAGCAGTCTGCCTCAGATGAATGTATTAAGCCTCAACTTCACTTCTCACACCATGTTTGAAGTCTTGAGGCTCTGTGATTCCTGAATTGTTTCTGAAAATCATTAACAACTTCCTTCAATGTGAGGGTAAATAATTGGATATTCTTCTGGAATTTGTCCAGATTCATCCTAATACTAATTCCTGTAGTCTTCATCTTTTTCTCAAGTAGTAACATCCGGTTGTTGATCACATGACTCGTGTGATGCAAAATAAGTGTTTCCATACATTTTCATGATTCCAATTTGTGCACTTGTATGGTCAATGGAAAAACAGCTGTGGACTCTGACAGCATGACGTATGGTGAAAAATCTCAAAAAGCAACACACCACCAATCTAAACAAATTCAAGAACACACAAAAAAGTCAATGAGATCCATTCGTCAAGAAAGAGTTACAATGCCACCTCTGGGACTACAGCAAACTGCAATAAAAGCCATTTCCACAAATGGGGAAACATGGAACAGTGGCTGCCCTACCAAAATTACTCCGACAGCAAATCAACGACTTGTCCAGGAGGTCACAAAACATAAACAAAAGAAATATGTGGAGGAAAATACTTTTTGTGTCTGAAAAGTTGTTTTTCAATATTATTTTATTCTCACTCTTTAGAGGCTAAGAACTGTTAATATCAAAAGTGGCATGCCCTGTAAGTTGTTCACTGACCTCAACATTCATCCTCTCTACAGGTGTGTGTGGTGGTGCCTCGTGCATCCGTAGAGGAGGACAGATCGAGAACGACACCTGCTGCGAAAAGACGGCCTACGACTGGGTGTACAGTGACTCTTTGAAGCCCGAGTGTTTTACAGCACCAGTAGATGTACCTTGCGATCCTGAACCCCCTGGAGAACCCACTGGGCCCCCACCTACTTGTTCTCCAAACTCGCAATGTCACCTGCTTGAACATCCGTAAGTGGCCACACACGACACGCAGAAATTGTTCTGTTGGAAAAGTGTGAGCGGTGGGAAATGTCCAGGATACATTGATGTGTTAACTGCAACTAAATATCCAAACATCTGTTTCTCTATAGAGTGTTTGCTAACTGCAGCAAATATGTGGATATACATACCAAAAAGAAGAACTGTGAATTTGATTTGTGCTCCACTCTAAATAATTCTTGCTCTTCTTTGGAACAAACTGCTGGGGAATGTCAACAAGCTGGTTTCTGTATTCACTGGAGAGAACTGACTAAAGGAAGTTGTGGTGAGCCTTTTTTATCTTCCTGTTTGATGCTTAGCAAAGTTGGCAAAAAACAAAATAAAATTTAACATTTTCCGCGTTGTCATTTTTATTCAACACTAACGCCCGTTGTTGTGCTTCAGATGTGAAATGTCCTGGTGATTTGATCTATGAAGAATGCCGGAACAAAAAAGATGACTTCTGCTTTGGAGGGTTTGACAACTTTCTTTTAAAGAAAATACAGTGTGAAAAATTTGTATTGGACACATCAACACATCGAATTGAACACATCAGAAGCTGATTTCATATCTTCACAAATCAGCTTCTTAACGATGTCTTTGCCCCAGTTGTGAGTTGCAACACAAGTGATCAAGACAGGGAACGGAATACAAAGTTGCCCAGTAGTTAGGCTAAGTGTAATAGAAGATTTTTCTACCTCCAAATTTCTGTTATCTAGGTGTTTTCTTCTAAGCATGGTGTGTACAACCATATTTTTTGGTTTCAGACTATATTTTTCCAGTACTTTATTGACCAAAACAAGCGTCAGCATACATTTTCTTCCCCAGTGGAGCCTTCTGCACCCCAACAGTACTCATCAGAACATTCAGGAACACTACCATTGTCAGGCTATTTTGCAAAAATGAAGTTGCAAAGGTCTTGAGAAAGCTCCACTTTGTTAATCAGAATCTATCTACTTTGATTACTTTGTTGATATGGATAACTTGGGCTATTACGGATATAAGACTTTGATGCATCCATCAATCCCTGGCTTGGAATACGTTTACTGAGAAAAAAGTTGACATGTTAAACTCTTTGTCCATGCTATTTTTTTTAAATGTCAATAAAAAAAAAACAAAAACATGTGTTTTCTTTTTCTTTTTAGAATTGTTAATTCAGGGCCCACTCTTGAAAAGACCACCTCCGGTTGTTTCTGCCCTCCAGGACTTATCAGGGCAGGAAGCCACTCAAATATTTGTGTGAAACAATGCCCTTGTGAGTACTATCGTCTAGAATGGGTAACATGAACTTTTAATAGATTTAAGTCCTGTGCCAGGAATGACCATCTTTCTTCTTTAAACTTAGATTGCAAAGGACCACTTGGGATGCCAAAATTCGTAAGGATATTTTCTTTAATGATAGAACTTTTAACTTCTTTGTTCATTTGAAGCAAAAGTTTTGGTTTAAAAGATCTAATTATCTGAGACTATCATCTAGGTTGTCTATTTTATGCTCTATACTTGTCTATTTTTCAGCCTGGAGAGGTGTGGGAGTCTAATTGCCACCTGTGCACATGTAACAATCAGACTTTGACCGAGGATTGTTCTCCAAAATCTGTTTTGCCAACGCCTGTCTGTTCCCCAAATGCTAGCTTGGTGAACACCACTTGTTGTGGTGATCCGATTTGTGGTAAGAACTGGCAAATAACTGACATCAGAAGAAGGATTTCTTGCAGATCCTTGGGAAAATTGTTTGACCACAAGACAGGAATTAAGATGAAGAGTTAAACTGCCTGACTTTTTTGAGAAAATTGCTCATTTGAACCTCTAAGCTTCTACTTTTCTATGTTCTTGTAGAGGCAAGCTGTGCTGCAGTGCTACTGCTAGTTCATGTGTAGCCATTAACATTAAGAAATTATGTATTTTTTTCTGCATTTATCAATGTTACAGCTAATAGTAATCCTGCTGTTTGCACAAATTTGTTGATTTTAAATTTTTATATACCTGAGCCACCACAAGAGGGGGCTGCAGCCCTGGCGGCCTCCTACTTCACATGCACAAGTGTTTGCTTTGACAGAAACCCCAAAACTGCAGGAAAACAACTGGAAAGCTATGACAATACACACTGATCAATATCATAAGCTTTAATATACGTTGTATAAAACTTTACTACAGTGCCATCGAAATCTTCCAAGGTCTTATGTTTCTTCCACATCTCTGATGCTTTTTTTTTACAGTTGAGAAAACCTGCATCTACAATGGGACCACATACAAAGTATGGTGTTTTATCTAACTTAATCATCAAAATTGCTTCCTAAATTCTCTAGATTGTCATTTGTACATGTGTTTTTGAATCTGTAGGTGGGAGAGACATGGATAGACCCGGATGACCGCTGCATGTCCTTCATCTGCACTGCTTATGGCATTCAGAGTGAACCCGGAGTCTGTCCCTCAGATTCTTGTCCTGAGGTACTTAACATTGCCTCTGTACAATTCAAATTCTTAATTTACAGTAATTATTTCCCTCCAAGTCAAATGGCATTTTGACTTGGAGAAAAAGACATTTTGTCTCAAAGGTTCAGTGTATTTTGTTTGATTTTTTTTTGTTTTGTTTTTTTTGTGATGAACCAACACAACATAGTGTAGAAAGTGAGGTTATTGTAAAAAATCCACAGCAGTTAGAGAAATGTGGTACGCATTTATATTCTGGCCTCCTGAGTCAATACTTTGTCATTTTTAGTGTGTTTTTCACATCTAGAGACAGAAATTGCTTCATCTTTACAGGATCACTTAAGCTCTCAGGTTTTGCCACTGATTCCCAGATGAACACTCATCCTAACACTCAAATTATGCACTGATGACTGCACGAGTTTTTAACCTAAGAGTGGAAAAGTAAAAAAAAAAAGAAGAAAAAGGACGCTTTTTTTGCTTAAAGAAATCTAAAAAAAAAAAAACTTATGATAAATTGTTGTGATTTCGTTTCCAGGGTAACACGACTTGGAACGACCAAGGCTGCTGTTCCACCTGTGAGTCAAGTAAAAATAAAAATAAAAAGTCTAAAACTGAGCCATTAGATACAGAATCCTTTTGTTATCATTTTAAAGCTTAAACTTTTCTATCTTTTCTAATTCCAGGCAACCAGACCTGCGAGCCCCAATTGTCCAAAATGAACGTCACCATTGATGATTGCTCCGCCGTCATCGAATTACCCGTGTGTGACGGCCGATGTCTGTCGGAACCCTGGTGAGAAGAAACCAAACTTTGGACTGCTCAAAAACATACGGCGCGCCAACATTTCCCTCCGTTTTCTTCCCTCTCCAACAGGGTGTCGGCACACGCGTACCTGCAGGTCAAACAGGACTTCCGGTGCTGCCAGGAGGAGAGCTCAGACCTCCGAGTTCTGGATGTAAAATGCTCGGACCTCACTAGCAGAAAATATAAGTACAAGCACGTGACCGGCTGCGCGTGCAAAGCTTGTGGTTCCCAATGAAGAGCGACGGCAATCCACGTCTTTACACATTTCTAATATGATTCTCTTGTGCTCGAATTTAACGGATGATTTTAGGAAGTGTTTCTGATTTTACTGAAATGAATGTATTTACCATCTTTTCTTTTTTTTAAATCTACTAATCATGAAAGCATGTGCGATTTATTTAGTATGTCTACCGGCACTGTAAAGCAAAGTGCTCTGTTTTATAAAAGTTTTCAAGTGGACACAACTTATTGTTTGTATTAATCTTAAACAAATGCCGTGAATATTTGGATAAAAAAATGTGCTTGATAAGTCGATCTATTTGAGATAAGGAAGAGGTTTTTTTTTATTTTTTATATTATTATTAAACAAACTGTATACAAAGACTCGTTGAGGGACAAAGAACATTGCAACACAGGAAGGAAAATAGAAATAAGACCTGGGGCTAATACTAAAGACAAACATGTAAACAGTAAGGCAAATGAATAGAAATTGAGCAAGATTTAAAGCAAAAGAAAAGTAGAGATACAGGCAATTACTTTTTTTGCATAAATACATTTCAAATGTTTCAATGAGGTGTAATACTGTTTAAGAGTTAAGGAAGAGGTAGGTCCACATAAAACATAATTTAAGAGTGAGATGGCACCCTCTAGTGGCTGTGACGAAAAGTCTTATTTCAGCAAAACGATGTGTCGTGAAAGCTGGTATAGGTTGATGAGATCTTTCCAGGTACGCAGAAAACAGATCATTAAGGGCATGGAGAAAATAAGTAATCTTGCTTTCGATTTACTAGTGATTATGATATGTATTATGAAAACCATTATAAAATGTATAATCTTTTGCTGAATATATACAATGAATGTTTTGAGTAAGGATGATTACTGATGATTATTGATTTATGATGATTTAAAACAGGCATTTAACCGTTGAAATGATGAAATGATTAAACAAATGAAATGAAATAATAAAGTTAATGATTTTGGAATCAGGTTTAGATAAATAATGAAAAGGTAATGATAAACAAGTTGACTTAAACATGATCATGTTTGATACTTAAAATGATTATACAGTGTATTGACTTATATTTGAACTAACTATGTTTCCCGTGAGAATGTAAGAGATGCATGATTCTCAGAACTGTGTTGTAACCAGAATAGACGTCAGAGTCAGCAGGGTGTAGGTTGATGGAGTGCAAAACAGGAAACGAATAGAGGAACTAAGTCCAGATGGTCAGGAGAAAAACAACAAGAAAAAGAGAAGTAGATGGAGCAAGATGAGGCATTGACTAATGTTGAGACTCTCCACCCTGACATCGATGCTCAAGTAATCACGTACACCACCCCACATACACATCCATGGAGTAAGAAAGTATAAAAACCCATGGAAAGAGGAACAAGGTTGTTCTATTTTCCCCCGTGCCGGAGCGTCGACAACAATGCAGCCGATCATGAAGCAGAGGAGCGCACCCTGGAACCAAACGGGAGTAAAGACTTCGCACTTCTAGATGGGGATAGAATCAACTGGCCCTTGACCCTGGTTCCTGATCCGACCGGTGTTCTGCTCTCTACCCAAAGATCTTGGTAGCTGTAACGGACTTGGTGGATGGACAAAGATCACTAAAAGAAAAGAACTGAGTTTTAAAGGACGACAACTGGTTCTGCTTTGCTTCCATTTCAAGGAGGATTTTGCCCAACAAAGTCAAGACCTCAACCAAGGACTGTTCCATCTTCTGTTTGCCAAGATTATTCACCATCTGGGTATAAGTTGAACTGCATCCCAAAGCCTCTCTTAGTTGAATTAGCAACACAGTTTAGGGATAGATGATAGGAAGTAGTGAGTTGGATTTTTATTATTCTTATGTGAAATTTCTTATTCTTGTACTGATTGAATTTATTGTTGCTTGCCCCTGCTAAAGCTTACTAAATAAAGATTATTAAAATTCTAATTGAGATTGTGGACAGTAAAATTAATTGAGTTATTCACTGAGCACGGTTCTTCTTTTTGTAGTAAAATTAATGAGTGTGATTCCTATAATTTGGTGGTTTCAGAAGTCTCTTTAGTGTT